>CAKAEH010001718.1:0-35135 GCA_916381525.1 Cercopithifilaria johnstoni | reverse complement strand
ATACATGAGTAACACGTTTCACGTGAGTGGAAAAAATACAAAATAGATTGGTAAACTTAATAATTCAATTTATGAATAAGTTTGTTAATATATGAAATGGAATAAATACAACGACATAACAACTAAAACACTAAAATGGATGATCATTCATTATTGGGACGTCATTACTCATGGTATGCGATAAAACATCATCAGAAAATGTGTTATGGTAAATGCATAAACACGATCTCGGCTATTATCAGTAATGGCCTGACCAGCAATGGATCAAAGGGTGAACGACAGTAAAATGGTAAAATGCATTTCCTCAAAGACAATTGTGAACGACATATGAATATTCCGTTCCTAGTTTCACAAACTCTACTTAAAAGGGACAAGAACGGTGGCAAGGAAGCAGTACAATGTAATATTGAGATAAGATAAATATGTAACGTTTTAATGAAAACATATTGCCATGATAAAACTCCATCATAAACGATGCAAGAATTAGTAGGAAGAGATATAGAGAAAAAGAGAGGTAAGGGAAACGATTAATTAATTAAATGACCTTATCACATGTATCAATCATATAATTTTTGTAAAAAAGATAAGTGACAAAAAATCAATAATTACTACTCTTGTGTGAGATATTTGATTCTAATCGCTTTTCGAGGTTTCTAGAAAAAACCGTAAATTATATTTTACAGCAAATTGTAATGGAATTAAGAATATACCAAATAGTTGGTATATTCTTAGTTCCGTTACAATTTGTTTCTTTCACCATTTAATTCCAATCCAAATAGTTGGATTGCAATTAAATGGTGAAAGAAACGGTAAATATTGCGGGTCATTATCATTCATCATACGAAAATTTAATGGTAGTAACTCATATTAAAGAAACTGCTTTTATTTTTCTTCCAGTTTTCGGAAAACCCTTTCTATCCCATACTGCCTTAACTTTCAATTCTGGAATAAGTGCGAAAAGTATCCCTTTGGAGCAAAAAGAAGGGAAAAAACAGTATACCACAATATTTTTATATCTTTATTATTCAATTTTTGGGTAACGATTCGAACGATGATAATCGCTAGCCCCCAAGATGTTGGTTCTCTCCAGCCCTCCAAAATATGTAATTAAAACATATATACAAGAAAGAAATGAACAGAACAAAAACGGACGGACCTACTTTTCGAAAATTTAAACGTTCCTCTCTATATATCGATGAAAAGGAATGAAAAAAAATGATACTTTTTGCAATTTTAAATCACTAATATTAGTTAACGAATTTCATGTTCCTTTTTATTGCTTTTTCTCATATTTTAATAATTTTTCAAAAGAAAACGAAATAATGGATTTTAACACTGCGGTACAAAAATGCTAAACCGAAAAGATTAGCATGTGATTGGGAAATAAAATTCAGCGATATACTTCTCTCCGAACACCTAATTATGAAAATTAATTAACTTCGCACATTTTTTGTTGTACATTTACACTACGAATAGAGTGCGTATCACGCTAAATTCCAGAATTCTAACAATTAATTTAATTCGGTTAAACAGTATGCTATCATGCTAAATCTTCACAATATTGATTTTTTTTCTTAAAGTTTGAATTTAGTAGCAAAAGGGAACAATGCTCTCATGGTTTTGAACTTCAAAATAGGATTTCAAGAATTGATAACTCGTCAATCGTTACATTGATTATCCACCTATTCACTTTCATATTTTCAAATTCATTTTTTTTACTATATACCTTTATTAAAATCCTAATTGCTGAATGTAACAAACAAGTATTTCTTACCTGCATGAAAGTATCCACTTTATGTGGTGTATCCTCTTCAGCACTTTGTATATTCCCACCAATATTCAGTGACTCAGCCGAGTTCATTATTTTATCGAAATCCTTTTCGGCGTTTAGACCTAAAAAATAACAGAGTAAACAATAGGATGAATTACTTTCTAGATTAAATTTTAGATTATTATCTACATTGCACAATATTACATTATGCTCTGCCCTACCACACTGTATCGTAATGTACTGTAAATATTCATGGATGTTGAAGACGACAGGAAATTGAGTTACATGAGACTTATTCCACAAACCAGTTTCAACTCAGCGTTGGCATCATTCACAATCAATTAAACAGTTTCATTTTATAACTTCTATGTTGCAAAATTACAAATCATTTCGGTCTATGATATCATTGAAACTGCTATTTCTAGAAATCACTTCATGTATTACACAACGCTTTACTGGTGAAATTGAGAAACATTTCATTCACTGTTCAACAGAGAAAACGACAAGGCAGCGAAAATTAATGATAAAAGGCTTCTTGTCAATCTTAGAAAAAATGAATAAACATCCAGAAGAGTTTCGAAAAGATGATAGAAGTGCAAAATTTTCGTACAATCAAGTTTCTCCAGATATGAAATTTAGAACTGTAAGACTTCTCCGATGATTATTTCTACATTTTGCTTCCCTCAGAATAGTCGAATGAAATGTGGTAATCAATTTAACAGTTTATGAAAGTCGGAAAAAAGTTACAAGGTTACAACTCACCCAAATGATGATATTTATGATAGAAATATTGATGTTTTGTATGCAAAGACCAATTAAATTTAAAAAGCATCTCTTCTTTTCCTCCTTTTTAACCAGTTTTCTGTCCTTTCAGACAATGAATTGAATGGATTTTCAGCGTTTTTAAAAGTGCACCGACAACAGCAATAAAAGTATGATACCGTTATGGTAGCGGCAGTAAAAATACTGTAGAATAATAGTAGTATAATTGAATAATAATAATATATATATACTGTCACAGTTGTAGAAATGCAGTAACAGTAACTTTTAATCGATTTAGCAAAATATCCAAATAACCACCGAAAGTTTTGATTGAACAAGAGAAACAGTCAGTCGGTAGATGATTTACTACTAAACTAGTTGGTAATAAATGATTAAAATGAGATGGAGTTAAGATAAAAAAGCGAAGAATGGAACTACTTAATTTCTCGAATGTTTGTTGTACACAGAAAAATCGAAGAGGAAAAGAGAAGCTTTCAATCATCTTACCTTTTTTGAATTTCTCATATCTTCAATCAGTAACTCATTTGTGTAAACTTAACTGATCTTCGCTAACCACATAAGCTAAATATACAAAAACAAACCTACAAACATAGAATGTATGCCCAGTTCTAAAATGAACAAAGTTAGGAACTGATTTAAGATGTAGCATAATGGAAGGTATATGGAAAGGAAACTGATAAAAAAATTATATCTCATATAAATGCAAGTTTCAACGAAAATTGATGAAACTGTGGAAGCAAGAACAGTAAGACGAACATAGAAAATACATAATACGTAAACGCAAAAGCCACTGTTAACATACAGAGATGATAACTAATGGTGCGGTTGATTGGATGCAGTTCTAGGCGGTTATGAAATTAGTGAACATGTTGAAGGACACATATATATAGATGAGAGAAGATGGAATGGGAGGAAGGACCAAGATTAGGCTGTTGCAGCAATCAGAACAGAATAAAAAACTCAAAAGTTGAAAAAAAATTCTTTGCACAAAATGTATTTGTGTATGCACAACAATAATACAGTAATGTATGAAGACATTTAAATTGAAAATTCTGAAAATTTTTCAATACTTCAAGCAAATTCTATTCCACACGCATATGTCACAACTAACTACCGTTACTAATGCCATCACTAGCTACTACTATAGTTACGATGTCTATTTAACCTGTTTCTTTTACCTGAAATAAACAGAAATGAAAAATCTCACTCCATCTTCATGGCATCAAAGCAATCCAACGAATTTTCCTCAATTATTCTTATCCAAAAAAATTATTTTTAATCAAAAACACGATGAAACTAAACCTTGCAACCTGATATATTTTTAGAAAAAAAATTTAGAAAATTTAGCTCCTCATAAGATGCTACTGGATACCAATAATGAAATACAGTTTAATAGAGTACTAATTTTTAGTATTTCCTGTCAGCATTTATTCATATGGCACAACTGTACTACAAATCTATTAACAACATAACATGAATTAGAAAAACGGCGATTTATAAGGAAATTTTGAGTTCTTCTAAACTTAATTTAATTCTTCAGATAATAAAGTTAATGCAAAGTTAAAAAATCTAGTCCTATATTAAAGAAAGAAAGCTTTTGTCTCTGAGATTAAATTCTCTTCGAACAATCACAGATTTCACCAATGTTAATGGATCCTTCAATGAAAACTTCTGCTTCTTGTCCCTTAAACATGTTAAGGATACCCGTTGAAAAACCAAAAAATTATTACTACGTTTCATGAAAGCATAAATGAATGGTTTCATCGCTCTCGAAAAAATATTCGAATTATTATCGCTTTTGGGAACATTATCCAATGACAAAAAAATAACTTATTTAATTTTTTCAGACGGAAAACAAATTTTCCTTCGATTATAATTTCTGATATTGCAAAAAGATTAAAATTAACCTGATTGTCTAGCAAAATTGTTATTTATTCATAACAAAAACCACTTTGCCATAATTCACTTTTAAATTTCCCAACATACACGAAGCAATTTAACATGAATTTAATTCTTGTAAAGTTAACATAATATTATCAAAAAAATTTCAATTCATTTTGGATCATGTCTTTAACAGATTGATATCTTGAATGCAACCAAATAAACAAAGAAAATAGTTTTGAAAGAGTAGAATTTTTTATAATTTAATTTCATTTTAATAACAGTAATTTAATTTAATCAACTTAATTTTTTATTCAGACGATACCAGTATGGAATTGTAGATGAGTGTTCTCACACGTCTCTCTCTCAAAAAATTGCACTCATTATTTCGCATCAACGAATTCCAAATTTTTTTAATTCAATTAATTATATGAATTTTATATAACAAAGTATTTTCCGAACTAAATTTTTCTTGTAATCTACTGAATGAAAAAGTCCCACAACAGTGATAGTAATTTTCTCAACGATCTCTGAAATTTTTCAGAAAAAATTGTACTAGCTTCACTGTTTTTCAATCCGTTATTGATTATAATTGCCTTGCTTGAAATCTTGATTGACAATTTCGGAAGCTAAGTATGCTGCAAATTACATACTATAAACCTTCTACAACTTATTCAATACAGTTGATGCTTTGACAGAGAAGCGCAACATTTCACACTTCAAAATATTTTGTAAAGCAAAATCACGTATCTTGGCATAATTTTTATCAATAAATTTCATTATATGTGACGCCATTTAACACGTTATCATATCAATCATTCCATGTCAAATCAAACTCTCATTACCTTGTATAACCTAATTTACTTTAATTTAAACTTATTATTTCTCATTTAATACTTATCTGAACTTCCTGCATACTTCATTCCCTTTGCTTATTTTATCTAACTAATTTTAAGAAGTTGGAAAAACGTATCGAAAAGCAATAACTTACCTGCAATATGCAGACTTCGAGACCTTATGAACGTTGTTCCATTACATAACGATGAAGGTATTGAAAAATGGAAAGTCTGAAATAACACATATATATATAGCAGACAATCATCGATTGTCTGAATGACAACAAATAGGCATTCGATAGAACGTTGTTATTAATCTTTTGAATTATTGACCGTCGTACTTGGAACCATGATTGCATATTTGAAAAATTTTCGCGAACAACAATGCTTTGTTTGTACACTCTACTCATCAATTCGGTAAATAAAGAATTTTTCGTAACCCTCTGAAGCATATCATAGCATATTGGAAAGTGAAATTATGTATATTTCGAAATTTATCAAAACAGTAACAATAATGGGATGAGATTTAATGTAGAGTGAGTATAAATTTTGATAATTTATATGTTCTGAAATTCAAGGACTACTTGAATATTTCTAACCCAAAAAACCTGCGTAACTACCAGGTAAAATATGAGGATACCCATTGTCGGAACATTTTGCTGTTGCTACTGTTTAAAAGACCAAAAAATACCAAGTAAATGTCAACAAGAACTTGGATAAATGAATGAAGTGTAAGATATGTGTTAAAGACTTATAAATTTAAAGATATGAAAGAATTTTTTTCAGAAAAAATTTAAAGATTTAAAAAGAGAAATAAAAAAACTGTACAAATTTAAGGAAAAAAAGAAACGAAAGCTATAGAAAAAACCGATGTTAGAAAATTTGAACATTTAGAACTAAATTTTAATACCATACAGAAAACAACTGTCAATGACTGAGTCTAGATACAATAGAGAGAAGAAATATCACAACTTATTCAGTTTCCAGATATCAAAAGTCTTTCTTTTAATATTCTTTTGTTATATTTGTCTTATTATTTACGAACTGCAGCAGATTATAAAAAATTCTCCCGAAAATATTGACTTCACTCATTCATGAAATTTTTCACATTTCATGCATACATAAAGTATCGCCATCGCTCAAGTTCAAGCAAAATTAGAAAAAAATACCACCTACCAATCACCGAGCTCCCGAAAATAACACACCACATAACCACCTCCTTAACTTCTATGTCATTCGCTACTTTTTAATGCGGTCCAAGGTCAGCGGCAGTATGCAACGAAAATTTATAGCAATTGTAAACTAACGTTGCTATGACTATAAAATATTTGGGAAAAACTGTTTTGAAAGTGAATTAGGTGAGATTTTGAATATAACAAAGTATTTTTGAATGGAATGAAAGTAAATGAAATAGATAGTACAATGAAATCGATTAAAAGAAAATAAAAATTTAGAATAAAACTGAAAATGAACTGCATAAAAAGGGAGAGAATTTAATAGAATAAAATAGATTATAAATAGAAAAATCCAAATTTATTTGCTCTGAAAGATATCAATTTTTGTTCCGAAATATAATGAAAATAAACTTAGAAAGTTTAATATCAACAATTAAAATTATTTCAGATTCCGATGAAGTTTGTAAGATTTTTTTTGAAAAGAAAAAAATACAAAAATAATAAATCCATAAAGTAACCATATGGCATATATATTGTAATTACTCATTTATCCATTTTAAGTAGTAATAATTTCCAATTTTAATTATTTCATTCAAAAATTCCTACAATAGCCTTTTTGACCTCTCTGAAGTTATTGTCTGTTAGAATAAAGAAAATGAAATAAAATTTAAATATGAAAAAAGTAAAATAAAATGTCAAAATTTTGAAATATAAAATACAAATTTATTTTGTCATTTAATAAAGAAATTTTCCATAATAAATATACAAAATAATATAGTAAAAGTACGATGAATAAATAAACTTTTCTGAGCAATGAATAATAAAAAGAATGGAAGAACGTTTTTCTTATCGAAATCATTCATATCTCTTACAGCCATTTATCATAGCATTTCAAATTTTTTTGTCAACTCTCTCTCTCTCTCTCTCTCTTTCTCTTTCTCTCTCTCCTTATTTTATTTCATTCTTTCTCATTTACATCAAAGTAAAGAAAAACAAAACATCCACAGTATGTATTCGAACAATAGACTGTTGATAGTTTCAAATGAGCTAGAAAATAATCATATATCACTTGAACTTTTATCAGCCAACTGATTAAATTTCAACACAATTTTTTTTGATTATAAATTAAAGAAAGAATTTAGTTAAATAAATTTATATGGAAAATCAAATTCGATTTATTATTATTCATATAAAACAAGAAACTATGTAATAAAATATTTATCGGAATATATTGGAATTGGATAAATGATGTAAAAAAAATGTTACCTAATATGTTACTTTTCTCTTCACTCTCTCTTTTTATTCCACTATTTCTTTCGTTTTTCTGTTTTCTTCTCTTTGTAAAATAAACGATTGTAAAAGACTTTTTGTAGTATGGAAATTATTCATTGTTTTTCTGTTCTGAAAAAAATGTCTCACTGTAGTTGTCCCTTTTCAGTGACAATTAAAATCATTTTCATATTACAATGATTTAATGTAATATGATATCTTTTTCTTTCTTTCTTTTCCTCTCCTTCTTTCTTTCATTTCCTCCTTTCCTTTTCTCTTTTCCTTTCCCATCTTATTTAAGATTAGTTATGATTAAAGAGTGAAGCAATTCGAATATTTCATCGTTATCAGTTATGCCTAACAAACTTATCATTTATGAGCTTTATTAGAAACAAAAGAAAATGATCCTATTAACAACTAAAGCCGCGTAAAATTATCATTTGTAAAATTGGAAATTGTATTGAAAAAAAAGGAAACGAATTGCAAATATTACTAATGCAACATCAATTCATTCTATTTTATCAGTTCAACAGATAAATACAGATAGATGCAGTTATATCTACATATATAGAGAGAGAGAAAGAGAAAAGGAGATTTAAAAGATTTTTGAATAAATTTGATTTATTAACGGAAAAAAATTAAAAACGAAAGTTAAAATAACTAATTATATTTTCTTTTATACTTTTTCAAATTGATCAAATAGCAATGACTTCCATTGTGATTTTGTTTTTCATTCAATTAAAAAGTCATTGAAAATTTCAATTTCTTTCTTTCAAAATTTCAATTTCAACGAACTCTTCACTGTTCAATCTGATAAACGTCATGGATTACATCGAATGACACTTTTTTGTTTCTGTTAAAATGACCTTCAATCTATTTCTGATATATTTCACTGATTGTAAAATCAATCAAGACAAATATTCAACCTTTTATTAGTGTTTAAGTTAGTTTATTACAACAATGATAAATTATACAAAATTATGAATTTATCTTTTACATAGCATATTGGTTAAATGAACAAATTAGATAATGTTTAAATGAAAATATTTCCCATTTCTGTCAGCTTCTTTTCTCTAGGAAAAGCATACGATGTGCGAAGGCCCGATTGCCCAGCGGGAGTTTCTTGTATTTGTAATGCCAACCTGTGGTGGCATTACACTGCAGTTCCTTTGCCGGATCATGCAAAGGTTATTCGAAGTTGTCAATTCTTCCAATATAACCTGAGATATTATTCATTCTCACTTTTTGATCATCACTTAAGTGGGAATTGTTTCTTACTTAAATATTGCAAAACTGAAAAAAATTTATTTTGAAAAGAAGAAGGAAAGAGCAAAATTTCCCGAGAAATGAAAAAGAATTTTTGCTGAATTTCACACTAAATATAATTTGCTAATAATATTTCCTTACTTCAAATTTGGTTCCAATCCCACGGCATGTTGAACAACGCTTCTTGCCTCAAATATTAAGGAATATTATTGCGTTATTATTATAACTCATTCCAACCAAGCTCCGATCTAGCCATAGTCCTCAATTCAACCAAGCCCCGATCTAGCCATAGCCCTCAATTCAACCAAGCTCCGATCTAGCCATAGCCCTCAATTCAACCAATTCCCAAAGTATCCATATTCCTCATTTATTCCCCCAATTGATAATCGCCATTCTTACCGCTCTTTGCGGCAGTCAGTAGTATCGAAGTTAAAATAACCACAAACTGATTAACTGAATTTTTTCTTCACCTTTTATATGCTTATAATATGATGTATATTTGCATATCTAAATTTTAAATTTGAATATTTAAAAAAATATATGCAAAGAAATCAATTTATTTCTGCAATGATAACAACTTTTCTGCTGCAACATTAACATAATTAAAAGGAAAAAAATTGGATTCTATTATTCTTATATTAATTAATTCTTGCATTAATTAATTCGAATTAATTAACAGAAATGATCCCACTATACGGTTAGACAAAAACCCATTTATTCATTTTAATTTGTAGACAGTTAATTATAAAATCAGTTCTTGCAACAATACTTGAAATTTCCATAAATTTCTAATACTTACAATATATCTTTCAAACAATCTGCCCGTTTGATCTCCCATTAGTGAAAAATATCACGATAATACTTCGAAATTTCACAAGTTTTATAAATGGTCTACCAATCAATAATTTCCTTAATTTGAATATTAGTTAAGCTAGGGAGAGTGTATCATTAGCGAAGGTCTTCTTCACTTCCTCAATAATGTTTACCTTGTAACAAAAATCATATGGAAAGTATAATCAACATTTCGGAAACAAAACAAAACCATAAATCCTTGAAACTCCCTTCCCGTTGTCAATCTTCAAATCCTAAAAAAATCATTCTTAAGAATCATCCGTTTATTTAATCAAGATTTATTTCGTGACATAGAGGAACGTAAATCGATTAAATAAATGTGAAAGAAGCAATGCTTTCATCTTAGAAATCTTTTTCTCATTAAATGGAAGTGAGAAACTGTCCAAAAGTTGAAATAAATAAATTATGGAACTCTTAATGTAAGATGCAAATCCATGATTTTAAAACAATTTATGCAAAAATAATAATATTCATATCAAACGACTAACAATAATAGATTTTAAAAGAAGTTAAAATGGAAAAAAAGATGGGAGGACATTTCGTGAAAATTTTTTCCGGGAAATATTGCAAATTTGAGCCTTTCACTACCTCAAAAGTTAACTCGCATGTATCGTCATAGCGTGATCCCAAAAATTAATGCACTTCGAGAGATAAACAGTATATTACATAATAAACTGAAGGCAGCAGATCACTTTGAACAAGTAGGAAAATAATATTTAAATAACTATGAATTCATTGATAAGTTAGAAAATATATGATGAATATTCCCCTCGAAAAACCAAGAATTATCTTGTGTTACATTAAAATTAAATTAAATTTCCGCCTCAAAACTTGTTTATCAAAGTGACCTACTAAACAATAAAATAAAAGAAATAAGTCATATTAACAAGTCTAAGATATGGAAAAACCCGTTGGTAAACATCCCAATCACTAGTCCCTCATAATTAATTTATCACTCCCCGTTCACAAAATGTTGAATTTTCGACTTTGATTCCAACTCCAACCTCAACACAAATCATATATATATATATATATATATGTATATGATCTGCTCAAGTATGTTATCACTAACATGCGTTATTTAAACGAACGCAAATGATAACCAAATTTATATTGATAACGGCAACGATTAATCGATAAAGTACAGGAAAGTGAATCTCTGCGGATAAGTACACATTCTTTTTAAAGCCAATAACATATAACGAAAATACAGGAATCTTAAATTAAAATTTGAAACCAACAAAAAAGTTGGGAATAAAATCAGGAAAATCGAAGAAAGCGAAAAGTGAGAACATGATGCCATAAGTCTGCTTGAATACATTAAATATACATATTACATGAACTAACATAAAAGAAGTAGTTCTAGCGGTGACATTCATATTGAATGATCAAGTAACTATAAGAAAAAAGAAACAAAAAGGCAAAAGATAACAGGAAAATCAGGAACATAATTCGAAAATTTTAAATAGAAATATTAACAATTCAAAAGCAGCAATTTTTTAGAAATAAATCATTAACCTATCAGATACCCTCCAAATGAATGAAACAATGATATGAAAGTCACTGTCATATTTTTAAGTTATCCAAAAAAGCACATTAATTTTTCAATTTCTAATTAATAAATGTATATGTCAATCGCTTATTCGTACGTCTTAAGTAAAAAAAAACTAAAAGTCATTTGAAATCAATTTCAATTTCGATTTACAAATTAACTCTTGATAATTTTAAAACCATGAAAAAGTCAACTTGCATATGAATTATATAAATTACTAAAAATTTACTTTAAATATCGGTTATCCATATACTCCTTCTGTAACCTATCTTTAGCGACTTTATTCAACAATCAATACCAAAAAAGGACAATTATTATGAAATTAAATGTGAAATTAAAAAAATCTGATATGGAACATTCGAAGATTTTAAATCTGAAACAGAACAATAAAATTGAATGCATAAAGAAAAAAATGTTCTAGTGCAATCAGAACGACAACTCATTCACAAAAATGAAAGCAAAATGAATTAAAAACACCGAGTATGGTAGATCTTGTGCTACTCTAAAATCACATCATTAGAAGACAAATAAGAAAATCACAATTTGTAAAAGTAGTATTTAAAATATCAAAATGTCAACGATTTGTGCTGAATTTCGGGCAATCGGGATCAAGAACGGACTTAGAGACGCATTATTTCTGATCAAGTCATGAATGAAGCAATTAAATTAAGTTAAACTAATGATTTCTTCACTTAATATTTTCTGCGATTTCATGTCGTTGTATAAAAAAATTCATTTTATATTTCTTTTCCCTACGATAATCTCTTATTCAGGATAAATAGAGAAATAACAAAACAAACAGGACAAAGATCCTCAGTAAAAGAATTATTGTTTCTACCAATAAAAAAGAAAAAATCGAAAGAAGAAAACAGAAAGGGCAAAATACAGTATTATATTAGGTATGACCTATTAAAAATAGTTATTTTGCATCTCATAAGGAAAAAAATTTTCGCCAGCTTTATCCCTGCATCGAAAAATTTATTTTATTGAGAAAAAAGAAAAAATAATAAAATACCTGTTCGATTGAAATCATTCATCATTGGTACCAACAAATTTAAAATGATATAAATACAAGCTATTTCAAAATTACCACCAACCATTAACTGTCACATTTCCACATCTTATTTTTAACAACCATAGCAACTATTCTTTTTATCTCACAGCATTCCTTCCAGACAGAAAAGAACTTGAAAAAAAGAAAAACTTGTTAGAAATCCTCTAAAATTTCGTAAGTGATGAGCAGCATGGATTTAAATCACAAATTTAAACAATGAAATAATATGTTTGGATCAACTCGGGAAAATCATGATATGCTTGCTAGAAGTCACGACAATAAAAACTATTCCGCAAAAAGACCAAAATCAATCCGTACAGAATGCTTGAACGGATTCGATAAAACATTTCATGACTCAATTGCATAACATGGTAATCATTTTGCAAAATGATAAGGCTCTCAATCAAACTACGTTAAATAATCGCTTAATTACAAGACGTATGACAATAGTGGAAATGCTTAAATACATTTCAACATTTACCCCTGAAACTCCATATGCAAATATTCAAGCAGCCTGATTTGCCAAACGACGAGTTTTTCAAACTCTAATGCAAATTAATAATATACAAATAACATAAGTCAATTGAAGACCTCGTCTAACTTTAGTTTCCTGGAGTATCCGTCTTGACATTTCAACAGTAATCGAATTTCACAACGTTTCAAAGCTGCGTCCTTCGCCGAGTGGAGCCGTCATACTTGGAAGTTGAAATGCGGTTGCTTGTGGTGGATGACAAGGTGTCAATCCCGTTGGACCATCCAACAAATTGACACCACCGAAGTCGGATGTTGCTAAAAAGAGAAGTTATAGTTAAGATAACAGTTATGTTAGAAAAGCATGAGGAGATAAAAGGAAATGTAAGTACTCTCAATAAGTAAACTCTCAACCTTAAGCTAAAGTGCTAAAATTATTAAAGGACCAATTAAAAAGTTTTATCTTAGACATGAAAAAGCAAGATTAACTTACTCCTACACTGAGGTACTTCAAAATTCTAAAACTCTCCTTTTTAACCATACAATTATCTTGATTATTTTCAAAACACATAATTCTAAATTCAGAAGAAAAATAATATTTTAGACAAAATTCATGACAACCTCCACCAATCAAATTTGATGGCGTTGTGATGGGTACACCAGAGCTGCTCAACGAATTATAAGTTGTCGTTGTTGTAACACCATCTGCGAATGTTAATGATGTTGGACGTTTTATTTCTTCATCTGGTAAATCACGTCCATTAACATCGAACAACGTCGGCTCTTGTTTTATTTGCATAGAAGAAGGCTAAAATAATTTTTCCTCTTTAAAGGATTTAAAAAATTATTCAAGCATATACCATAACAGAAAAAATAAATATATTCGTTTATTATTAGCTTTGCAAAAGTAATTTAAAAAATTCAACTTTAATTTTAATGAAAAATTCAGAATTACAATTTTCAAAACTAAGATCGAGCACTTGTAAATTCATAAATTTACCTTTGTCAATGTCAGTATATTGGTTTGGTTATCATTTCTGTTCAGCGTCACAGCTGTTGTTAGAGGTGACGCACCCGGTTGTGGTGGTGGTGGTGGCTGCCTAAGATCCGGTATCATGGCACTGGCAGGTCGCTTTCGACTACTGAGCACTGGCTGTGGTGATGGAGTAGATGCTGTGTAGGTCACAATTTCAGTGCTAGTTGGTACCGTTACTACTGGTGCTGGCGCACCACGTGGCATGTATTGCTGAGTGCTGGACATATCAACATCTAACGTCTGGCGAAGAGCTTCCGGCAAAACGCAATGATGTTCCCGGATCACAGCGATGAGCTCATTTTTCTGAGATATTTATAGAAAATTAGGGAACTGAATTGATACAATATTGCCTATGGTAGAAATATTTTCTGAATATATTGTAAGATGACTGATTTTCATAACCCAAAGAGAATTTATGTGAAAAAAATCACGAAATTAAGTGACTGTTTCATATTAAAACGTACCAATAGCTGTAGTTCAGCAATTTTTGCATCCTTCATTTTATTTTCTTCTTTCAGTTGGTTCACTTGCTAAAATAAATGTCATTTAAATTTCGAAACGAAAGTCCAGTTTTGTTTGACTTTGTCAGACCTAATTTTGTTAGATTTTAAAATTTTCAAATGACATTGTATTATTTAATATCACTCAGCAGCGACTTGGATTTCATCGTTTCGATGAAATGAGGAAAAAGACAGAGAGAAGGTAAGAAAGGAAAAGAAACGGAATCATAAATTAAATTTCCACCAAAAATTTTTGCCAAAGCAAAAGAATGAGCATACTGATTCCACTTGATCTAATAATGAGGAAAATTTCCACAGACCTAAGCTAATCGCAGTATGTGACTAGTGATAGTGATCAAACATATGGTAGAACATTTTTCCCGAAACTTCTAAATAAAATCTCAAGGAAATTCCTCTTACGAAAGCTGTATGGATCTGACAGCTTAGATCAACAATAGAATAACTTTATGCAAAACTGAATGGAATCTTTGATAGTAGTGTCATTCAATTCCTAAAGATCGACCCTTGATCTTCGTAGGAACTTTCAGTATTCGCCGATCCACGAAGAAGAGTTAAAAAATCTATCAAAAGCCTTGAATAATTTTTTTTCCATCTTGCAATTCATAAATCTTACATTTTGTAGCGAACCCATAAGATCAAGACGTCTTTGTCGACATCTTGCCGCTGCTTCTTTATTTCGCAGACGTCTTTTATCACGTTTATCCCGTTCTTCCTCACTCAGTGTCACGTGATCCTGCAAAGTGAAATTCTGGAACTGAAAAAGAGAAAGAAAGGAAGAGGAAACAAGAGAGTTTTTTTATCCAGTTTTAAAATGGCAGTTATACTGAAACAATAAAATCAGTGATGAGGAACTGTTACTAACATATTCTTCGTACTCTTTTGGCCGCCGACCACCGCGTTTACCGGTTGCAGATTCTGGTCTTGTCATCGCATTTCCAACAAAACCAGTCCGCGCCTGATACGCTTGTGGCATGTTAAGCTGATAATGGGCGCCTATAAAATGAATTTTTTTTATACCGAAGTGCTAGCCAGAACAATTAGTTAAGTTTTCAAAAACATATGTACCTCATGAACGAGTCAACCACCACGCTATTGGGTAGGTTTTCAAGATATAGCTGGGTGAAAATAAACAGATGACGTCAGAACATTACAAGCAGCGAAGTTTACCAAAAACCAAAAAAACTAAACTCAATGATTAATTAACATAATGATTTCTACTGCCAGTCCAGGTGTCCCTACAACCTTTAAAATAGAACATCAATCAAGAGTATGACGATTTAAATCTTCCGAAATCGTTTTTTTTTTCAACCCAACATCCATATAACAACTATCCAGCCTACGGCTGTTTTTTTCTTCGAATTTCATTGTGAAATGTCCTTGAGCATATATTAGTATCTCACTATTATATCTTACTAAAATATGTTTGTATTTAAAATTTTAATTTTTATAACAGTGTAGTAGGGCAAGCGTAATGGCTGAATATTCTTATTATTAAAATTTAAGTACATCTCCACTGTAATAAATTCACCACGTATGATGAAATGAAAGCAGATCGTTACTGTAAATATCCGACCTTTAGGATCAATTCAAACCATCTCTAATGAAAGTTAGAAATAATTCTCAAGGACACAATGCAGAAAGCTCATATAAGAATATTAGTTATCAGTGATTTTTTTGTCTCCAAAAAGATAACGAAATGAGGGACAGAGAAGGAAGCAGAAGAAAGAAATGAATGAAGAAAAAGGCTGGCAAATAAAATGGAGAAAAGAACGAGCAATCGGTGTATCGAAAAAAAGTTCAAAAATAAACACGTAGCACAGGGCTTGTGTAAATATGCGATACAAATAACACTCACACTCACACAGAGACATACACACACACACACACACACACACATACACAGACATATCACAACACACACATATATTTATACCCATGCAGATAGAATTAGCAATGAAAAATCGACCTCAAGCAAATGAAAAAGGAGATGAAGAGGTGAAGAATGTTGATTTTTGATGAATGACAAAATTACAAATAAATCGTGGAAAAAATTTTTACTCGTTACAATGCAAACTGTTGTTGGCATTAGATTTGATAATAATCAACTTTAATAATGGAACATAATTTCGATCGTATACTTACAGAGCAAACTTTAAAATAAATGAAAAAAATTCACGTCATGAAATATTAAAAATGAATTTTCCTATTAAAGTAAAAATAGTTGAGAGAAATTCACTATTCCTATTGAGTTTTGATATTCCGGATCCGAATGACAATCTTAACAGCTGGAGATTTCTGATCAAAAATACTATAATTTTCATCTGTTCTATTCCATCTCTCTCTCTCTCTCATTGGTTTCCTTTTGCATAATTAGTTTCGTTATTTTTTTTTCTCACTTAAATCGGTTAAAAAAATGCTTCACTAATTTGTGATGTTAGATTAGATGTCTAATGGTCAAAAGTTTCAGAAAACAGTAATCTAAAACATTCAAACGATAACCTTTAGTAAACTTATGACATAAAAAATATGCGCTAAATAAGGTAACAACGGATTTAGGAAACGTTATGGTTACAATATAAAAAATTACCGACGGTTCATTGATTGGTAAGTAATGTTACATGACCATATGACATGTCATAATAGAATGAACAAATGAAAATAATGGATACAGTGTACGTAAATGAAAAAAAATTTATTGAGAGCATTAACGCTGGAAGGAGTAAGAGAATAATTTGAAGGAAAATAAGTAAATAGGAAAATTAGCAACCGGATAAATAAACTATCAATAGAACAGATAAAGTAAGCAGCAAAATATATGCAACATAAATTTAGTGCAGGAAATAAGCAAGCCTACGTGCATGAACGACAAAGATTACAACTTGGTATCACTGATCCTATGGAAAATAAAAAATAATTGACACCTCAAAATACGAAAAAAATGTAGCAAACAGGAAAGAAAAAATTTTTTATGACAAAAGATGTAAAATTGGACGGAAAAAATTAAAAGATTCAATTTTTCGGAATCAAATTAGCAATTGTGTTAGAATTATAATCGCAAATCATAGCAATATCTAACTCTTTGGTTTTAGTTCCGATTCAATAAGAAATACTGAAATTCCAAAATCGTTAAAACATTTTGGCAGAGTGTATTTATGGTAAATTCTTTTCATCCTCCTTCCCTCCTCCCTTTCCTGTTTTTGTTTCGTTTTCTTTTCCAATTTTTTTATCTTTTATTTGTTAAAAAGATATCTCGTTGACAGCAAGTTCCGGCTTAAAATCAACGTCAAAAAAGGCTAAGGATTAAGAATGACTAACGTATTACGCTGAAATATGAAAGGTCAATATAATTACTCAGTTTGATCATCTTCAAATGAATAGTCAAAAAGAGAAAAATGATGAATAAATTTTTACCGGTTGGCGTAATCGGATGTAGACGATTGGCAAATCCGTACAACGATTCGGCTGTAGGTGCTATATCAGTTCCTTGCGATGCTATCTGTAAAAATTAACATAATCATCGTGAAAGGAAAAGACAAATCGAAAAACTTTTTTAGTCCCTTTATGAATCGAAAGCATTTGCCATAAATGACGGCTGGAATCATTGCCGTATTCATTCTTCTCTAAATGTGAACAATTTTGAAGTGAAGCCTTGAAAAAAAGTTAAATTTCTATTAACCAATTCCTTTCTAAAGCAAACAAAAAATAAAATCTCTTCCAACTTGGCAAGCTTTTGAAATGACTGGGGGAAAAAAACTACCAATATCTTATTGATGACCTTTTTATACTATCAGGAAAAAGCAAGCTACTGATAATGACCATATTTCAACATCATTATCAACATATGATTACCACTGCTATTTTTACTGTGTCTAAATTTTATTACCAATATATCAATTTATAATTGTCATCAATGAAAAATCTTTTTTTCTTTTTTTTGGATACTTTGAAATATTTTAAGGAATGAATGGTTATTCCCATTATTTAAATTTATTTATTTCATCAAATGAAAAAATGACTGGAATTGTTCGGAAGTATTTTTCAAAAAAGTGGTGCAAATTAAAAAGCTATACGGTATCGCCTAATTTATTAGACCTCTTATTATAGAGACTTATACAGCATGATAATATAGCCGATATCACTCCATCATTACTCTTTTTATGACGAAATTCAATCATGCCGTACTAAGTACACATGACCTTTTCAACCATTACCTTCTTATATTAATCTTTTTAACATAATTTTAAAATAGAACAAATATAGAAAAAATTTGAACTAAAACTAAAATTAAATATATGCTAGATGAATTTAAGGTAGCCAAAAAATCAAAAAATAACTACAGATTCAAAAAAATAAAAAAGAAAAAAAGAGACACACTTCAGTAAACAATGGTTGACAACACATCTGCAACACATTGAATTCATTCAGTGTCGGTGATAAGCCATAGTATGGTTGGAAGAAATTGGATGAATAAACAAAATTTGAACTTGAACAAGATGAATGTAGCACAGACGGTGAATGACTGGATAGATAGCCTGCTTGTGCAGTAAGATAAGGTGATGATGAAGTTGTTGTACCATATAAAGCAGGATTGGATGAAGGTTCTTCGGTACTTGAATGAGGCTGTTGCTGTGGAACATCAGCTGATGCTGATACTGATACTGCTGACGATGATACTGATGATAATGATAATGATGGTGATGATGATGATATATTTGGTGCAACAATAACACGTGTTTGACGAGAACGATCAAATGCAACGGTAGCATCAGTAGTATTAGTAATCGAAGTACTATCAGAAACTCCTATAGGGGGTAAGTCGTCATCAAGAGTTGCAGGATAATTGGTAAGACCAGAACATGCTGGTGCGACAACAATATTATATACATTCCTGCTATTTTGATGTTGGGATTGTTGTTGTTGTTGTCGTTGTTGTTGATGGTGATGATTGTTGCTGTTACAGTTTACCACTGACTGACTCATTTTGAAATAATTTTGAAGAAAAATTTCCTTCTATGAATTATAAATAGTAGTAAGCTTAGCTTAAGTGATTTGAAAAGGAGTAAAAGTTGCATAATAATAATAATGATAATAATAATAATAGCATTCAGTGAAGAAATTTTCAATAGTAGGAATCGAAATCGAATCAAGATAATGAACTAACGAAACCGATGTTAATGGAGATGATTGTATACATTGTACATCTCAGCAGATGAAATTACAATATGAAATTCTTTCTAAACTGAGAAAGATGATGATAATACAACAACAACAACAACAACAGACGATAGTAAATGATAGTAGCAATATAACAAAACTGTATTCGTTCCACCTTTGTATCAACAGCAGCTACAAAAGTCTTCAAGAAGATGTAGCTGTTAGCTTGCCGTAACAACAAACGATAGAAGGAATCAAAAATGGCAACATTTTTGGTCTATTGTATTTTTTCAAGATGAATCAAATAGCAACACAACAAAACCTTCACCATAATCAATGCCAAACGCCTCACTACCAACCGTCCAATGAATAACCGAAGCTTGTAATCACCAGAGGGAGTTTCGCTCTTTTTTTACATTTTTGCAGCATCCATAAACGTCCATGACTATCCGTTATTTTCGGAAACTTTACCACTTTAAGCTAATGGTAATTTGGTATCCGCTAGATGCTTGGATGTTATGGAATTCGAAAATTACTGTGTCAGTGATAAAATACGATTATCTGTATCAGAAAAATTATGCGCAGCTGTTCCACAGTTTTTCGATGATTCCGAAAATCCAAAAAAAGGCTTGGAATATACGTTGGTGGGCGATTTTATCTGATAAAAGGGGAAAGAAAATACTTATTACAATGACGATACTGTGATATATAATCAACTGTACCAATGATAGCATGAATCCAGTGATCCATGATTATACATAGAGCGCGTATATTCTATAAACTTCACAAAACAGTCGCTTGGGAAAGTCCATAGTAGATAAATGATGTTGTGGTATTTTCATTTAAAAAATAAAAAAAATGAGAGAGAGAAAGAGAGAGAAGCTGATGTTATCGCAATTATCCGGCGGCATAATAATAGTTTTTACCCATATGAAAATTTTATCAACTGTAACGGCAGTAACCATAGCACAGTCCATCGAAACCGCAAAATCGCAACTAAAACGAAATCTATTCATTTTTTTTCTGTTAGCAGTATCATTTTTTTTGACTCAATGATCAATCCACTTGATATGATATACTTGGAAACTAACATTCCATCAGTTATGATTTTTATTAAATATATTTTGATCTCTCGATGTGTTCCAAGATTTCCATCTAAATTACCAAGCAATAATGTATGAAATGCTTATTGAAATCAGTACATGAATACGAATAAGTCAGGTAAATTAACCTTCTTTTTCCTCATTTTCAAATCAAATTATTTTTAATTTCATTTTGTACCTTGATTTTTGCTCATTATTTTCATTATCTCTTTTACTATTCATTTGTCCTCCATAACATTCAAATATAAACATCCACTGCTATTAGAATAACCCATATGTCTATATAGCACAAGATAAAGGCTCAGTAATGAATATTCTAATGATTTACCAAATTTTTCCTTCATTCCTCCCATCTTACAACAATCTTAAACGGCATACATAAGACTGACACAGAATATCATTATCATACAACTTATCAAGAGCCTTTAAAATGCCCAATTGATAGTCTCTTTTTAAGCATAATAAACTATAAATTTGTGACTTCTGTAACAGCTTACTACTGTAGTAAACAAAGATAACATCTTTTTTTTCTTACTTCTTGCTAATTATATCGGCACAATTATATTGCTACCACTAATAATTATCCATCGCATAATAATAAGCCAATGAGCTTCAGTTATCTCTTCCTTCTCAGTATATTAGGTTAAGAAGTGTTTTCATTCATATTAATACTATTAGTACTGCGTCTTTTTTTACAACATTCTTGTTTGATATAATTGTTACTTTCAGAAAGGATTATTACTATAAAGTAAAAATGAATGAAAAAAATGGATGGTAATGGATGGAAATAAATGCTTTTTCATTTAGTATTACAAAAAGCGATATATAGATGGAGGAAAAATACATTACACAAAAATGAGATGAGAATTTTAAAGAATAAATTTAACGCTAATAAAAAAGTTTAGCTTTCTGTATTAAAGAAAAAAATTGCTTTTGAATTCGAAAGATAACAAATATTATGAACTTTCGAGAAATTCCTATCATCGACTATAACTTAAAAGCGTAATTTGTTAGAAATACAAACCAAATATTAAGTATAATCATTATATGATCATATGCAAATACCGGTAACTTAATAACAATTGCAAATTCAAAATTGAAACTAAACACTAAGTGATACTATAATTAAAATATAATAAAGCTATAATTGCAGTACAGTAAAGCTATAATTATCAGCATAGTAACTTTAGTATCATTATGGTATACTAACCCAAAGTGGGAACGCATCGATCAAAAGCATTGATTTTGCTTCATAATGTTAAACAAGTGATCATTTGGCAAATGTAGCGTAGTTTCTGCGAAGACACCTATACCAGAGTTTATGAATGGTACCAAAGAAAAACTAATCATCGATCAAAAGCATTGATTTTGCTTCATAATGTTAAACAAGTGATCATTTGGCAAATGTAGCGCAGTTTCTGCGAAAACACCTATACCAGAGTTTATGAATGGTACCAAAGAAAAATTAATGCTAGGGTTTGCCAATGATCACTTGAAAAGTATATCACCTACTGATATTAACAACGATGCTCAATGTTAAAGAACAACGAATCTATCTCAATATTAAAACTTCTTGACCTGAGATAAGAGCAGCTATAAATGAATTACAGATGTTTCACATAGCTTCCTAATTACCTCATTAAATAAAGTTTTCAAATTTACTATTAATGGAAAGGGCGTAACGAGATTTAATAAAAATACTATATTTCCACAGAATAAGAAAACAATGATTAAATGCGATTTAGCAAAATAAATTCATTAATGAACACAAGTATTAAGCAGGAATACGATATCAGACTCGAGAATTAAGTCGCATCCGATCCATTCATTATATTTCGAATCATGCAAACAACGATAATTTAGTAATATATGAAAAATTTTAATCAAACAAAACAACAATGCAAACTACCTCATACATAGATGGTAATCCTGGTGGCGATATTGGACGTATAACCATAACTTAATGCCACCGTAATAAAACCGATGAAATTTTCTTCCTCAGCTGGATTTTGTAGGAAAGCACTCCAAAGACCTGTTGAAAGTTAAACAGCAAAAATGTTTAAGTCAAATGAAGGAGGAAAAAAGGGAGAAAAGAACAAGACGTTTACGTCATGGGTGAAAACGACATTTCGCGAAAGAAAAAAAGGATATCCAATCTTATTTTGAGATAAAAAAGTTTAGAAAATATATAACACTAGAAAGTTGTTGCAACAAATCTTTCAACATTCATAGAACATCTAATGGTTAAGTGTGAATGAATTATCGGCTGATTGTTAGATAAAGAATTAGAGAATATTTTGATAAATATTTTCTGCCCGTAAAAGTTGGAACAGATTCTTGTAAATTTTCCCTAACATAAATAAATATTAGTGAAAAAACATTTATTCAGTGATTTTTTTTGCCTTCATTCTAACATACATTATCGAAGTCTGCAGGCTGCAATAATCCTATGATCAATGAAACAGCTTTTTTAACCTTTTGCTTAGCAAAACGCCTTTTCTTCTTCTCCCCCTCCCCAAACTACAAATTTATTTTCTCTCGTCCTACCGCTTTTCAGCAAATCTACCACACCAACACAGACGACCATCCTCCACCTTTCCACGTCCTCCTCTCCATCCCAAAACACACGACACCGAAAAGCTAAGCCTCCCAAATAAATAAACTCTCTCGAAGAACGGAGAAACAGAGGAAAAATAGCAAATATTTACACTATTAAAAAAGCCGTGTCCTTCATGTGGACACACCCACACAAATAACCCACCTACGCAGACGTCCAAAATCAAATAAAAACATTTGATGATACATAATCTAACCAGACCATCATTCATTTCCATGTATAAAGTTTCACTATTGCCACCTCTATTCTTCTCCTACTTCGTTTATAATTTTCTCGCTAAAGCAAAAAGACAAAAAAAATTGAAAAGGTTAATGAATATGCTTGTCTAAAGTTATAAAGAGAAATAAGGTGTTAGATACTTTCAAATACATTTCTCACTTCTCGCACATGTTTGTTACTATTCACTTCTGATCTAATGATACTTATAAAATATACTTAAACTGAAAACCGATGTTGGAAAGTGGCACGTCACATGATTCAGGAATAGGATAAATGTCATGTATATTGGACGAATTTTTCGAATTTTTCTTGAACATATCAAATAAATCAAAAGATCAAAAATCTATCCAGAAACTGACTTATTTTTATCACCTCAACTATCTTGTCTTTAAAAATTATAAGTAGACGTATTCTACTATGTTCTTCATTATAATACTGAAGAAAAGTGAACTGTTACTTTCGAATATATTGATGAATAGCAGCAGTATGATGGATATGTATCGGAGAACTGAAATTTAATGCATCATTTGTATCGGAGAACTGAAATTTAATGCATTTTTAATGCAAAAAATTTAAATTAGAAGTTGAATTGCTAACTTAAAAAAGATATATTGGGAAAAAAAAGAAGCATCATCGTATCTTCATGTAAAACTTTTTGAGCTTTTATACCAAAGAAAATCCAGTGTATCAATTCTAACATGGTAACAATCGCTGCTTTCCCCGTACTGTTAAATAATACAAACTTATCCATCATAATTTTGCTTTCCTGAATATTTTATTGATGTGGGAAAAAATCAATTTTCAGCACGTCGTTATATTTTGCATGCTTGAAATTGGAAAACACTGTTTTTTCTAATAAAAAGTATTTTCTAATTTTTAGAAATTAATATGATCATTTTTCCCAGTCCCAAATCGACATTAATTACCCATATATATATATTACCTGTCATGTAAAAATTATGGGTTATCTCTCACTCTCTTTTCTCTTTAATCTGACAGTTAAAGGTAAAACGTTTTACTGATGTGGATGAAAAAACCAATTTTCAGCATGCAGAATTTGAAATTGGAAAACACTGCTTTTTTCTCATGAAAAGTACTTTATCTATTTTTTTAGCAGTTTAATTTTTAATAGCATATTTAAACAACATATAAAAATTTAACTATACACAGATATCTTCCAATTTTTAATACCTAGAATAAGATATATACTAACAAACTACACAATACATACCTATACACACACACACACACACATGCATACTGTATGTATGATCACATTACGTGATTAAAAAGGAAAATCACAGTCTCATTATATTCCTTTAATCTTCTCTTTTTTCCGATTAATAATAGTGATATGTGTTTGGGAACATTTATAGAGAATGAATTAAAATGCTAGAAGGGTATTTTAATTTTCTTTTTTGAACAAAGAATATTGTTAAATTTTATAAAATTTTTTGAAACACTAATACTACATGAAAACTAGATAAAAATAGTTCGAACATAAGTAATTTCAACATAAACATATATTCTTAATAAATAAAGATATTTATTATTGATTGGCTGTCTAACTTCCATTTTCATTATTTTGTGTAACAATTGACTGTAAAAGATGGAGTCGTTTTATATATGGCTTCAATTTTTATCGATTTATTTCTAAAAGATCTTTTCGTTCCTTCTAATTTAGTAAATTAATCGCTGTCTTCATAATACTTCTCTTTGCTAGAAATCAAACAGTAAACATTCACTAATGCTCAATCTTTATAATATTGCAAGCCTAAGATCTGGGAAAACGTTTTGCAATCATTTCATTACGAAACCCATGTTCACGATAAAAAAAAGGGCCTATTAAAATCTCAAAAAATGAAATATAAAACGATGAAAGGAAGAATAAAAAATCAGAGAACAGAGAGAAACATTTACTTATACATGATTCCAAAATCCTATAGAATAAAGACAAATATCAATTAAGAATCTTACGCGACGACAGTCATGATAATATAAATTAATAAGTTTTATTTATTAAAAGTGAAAATCTTTCGCCGCCATAAACGCCATCCGTAAATCCATAACCTATAGTAATATAACCAGCTGGTCAGAAAAGTATATCAAGAAACAAAATAAATAGAACCTACTTTGCCAAAGCAAATATAATTCATACAGAATTACAAGTTACAAATAATATCTGTACTTATTTTTCTTGATAACAACTCGATATTTGAATTTATACTTATCGTTTTCTTAACAATTTAATAAATGATATTTGGATATAGCTTATTGTTTAAAACTGCTTCATCATAATCTGCACTCAAATACCGTTTGTCTAATAATTGAAATTGCTTGCTATAATTACCATTTTAAAATAACTGCTTTATAGTTGAAAATCTGGCTATTTGCAGTTAAATATTGTCTAGTATTCGAAAAAAATCCCTACTACAATCATGGTTACATCAATAAATCAATGTTCGTCTCACCACTAGTTACCCATTTTTAATGTTTGATATACAATCATAGCTTGGAAATAATTTATAGGGGAAAAAACCCTATAATGCATATGACTGCAGTGTGAAACAACCATCCAATATAATCTTTACTTAGATCAAGTTACACCTTAATTAATTGATACTTATTCAATATGGAAAAAGATCTTCACCGAGTCGTTGAAAATTTCCTGCTATAGAATAGCACCAAAGAGAAACGATTTATTTATAGGAGGAAAAAAAGAATAAAAAAGTAGGAGGAGGAGGAGGAAGAAGAGAGGAGTAGGAGGAGGAGAAAGGAATATCGTTTCCTGGCGCCCGACAATCATTTTAACGGTTCAACTTAACAAATAACTGTAAAGAAGAAGCCGAGGAAAGTGCAGAAATCATGAAAATGTACCCCTTTTTTGCCTCATTTCATAAAGTACTGTATACTTTGTGAGAGAGATATATTTATACTTGTGTAAACATAAATTCAACGATTTGTTGACAAAACGAAACTCTCCCCACTCTTTTTCTTTCTCTCTCTCTCTCTCTCCTTTCTCATTCTCTGTTCCAGAATCTTAACTTCATTTTCCTTAGCTTATATTAATCCAACCATCCTTCTTCGCACCTTTCGGGAACTATATTGTTTGTTAATACAAAATTTGTAATATCGCAAATACTATCGCCTTTTCCAGACCCTCAAATAATATCAAGTTTATTAAAGTAGATTATAATTATATGAAAATTTAGGAGTTTTCTTTTCAACAAATTACAATAATAAAGCAAGCACAGATAATAAACAACGTGCAATAAAAAATCTAACAATTTAAGTAAAGAATTTAGTTGAAGTTTAGGATTTGCAGTTATGTAACGAAGGAGCTTACTTCTTCCTTTTACCATACCTTCTATGAGAGTATAAAATCCCAATTTTTTAAGATGATAAAAACAATTAACAACTGATAAATAAATATTATATATCTCTTTCAGCATAAATCATCAGAATTACAATGAATATTAAATTTTGATGCCGAAAAATAAGCTGACAAATAAATCTATTTCAACATTAAAGGCCACTTTTTTCGATAAGTTTAAAACACACACTCCATATATTTTTATGGGATGAGTTGCGGACAGATTATCATAATAACGCTAATTTGTAAATTTCTCAATTACATACAATACTGAATAAATTTGATAATGAGCTACTGTCATTATTCCATGGATATGTGGGATAAATAAATTTCAAAAAAGTCACTGAATTAAGAATGAGAGAGGAGAAAAGTAGAGAAAGGATTTTGTTGGAATGACAAGCTGAGGGGAAAAAAGATGGAAAAAAGGAAGATCGCATCATTACCATCACTTTTTTGAAATCTTCATAAGATGTAAAATATGATGGAAAAAGAAATGAAAAACGAACCTATCATTTTCTTTGTTCTATTACGCAATTTAATCGTTTTATGAAACAAAAGGATAGAGAGAAAGAGAAAAGGAAAGAGAGAGAGAAAAAGAAAATGATCATTTTTCTCAATCAGAAAATAATTCTAAAAAGTTGTAATATGTTGTTGTATGAAGGCTTTCAAATAAATATGATATTAATTGGAATCCCGAAACTTCATCACTACGACGAGTAATATCATGCATTTTACTTTTTTTTCTCTTTTCAACCTCCTCTACTTCTTCCTCAGTTTTCCATCGTACCAATTCAC
Organism: Cercopithifilaria johnstoni; assembly: GCA_916381525.1. Lineage (NCBI taxonomy): Eukaryota > Metazoa > Nematoda > Chromadorea > Rhabditida > Onchocercidae > Cercopithifilaria > Cercopithifilaria johnstoni. Next base: position 7,407 of record CAKAEH010001718.1, on the reverse strand, counting down.
AATTATCCAACAGCAATAAATATGAAAGAGGTAATGGATAATTGGAAATTTATAAATAACTGTCTGGAAAAAGAAATGGGCTTTAATAGTATTCATTTATTTTTTTACAAAACAAGTAAAATGGATGTATAATATGGACGCTTAAGACACACACACACACATACATACACAGACACACACTCACGTGTTATATCTTGTATCACATTTATTTCCTGATTCTGGTTAATATAAATATTGAAAACTTTAGAGAAATTTTAGCATGAGTGAAATAAATTTCATGGATTAATAAAATAAATTAAAATACTCCGATATGATTTAATAATGTATTAATGGTATAGATTTGATGTTTGAATTACGATGTTTGATCCCATTATCTCAAAAGCATTGGAATAATGAACGATGATGTTAACCTTTCCGTATTTTTATCTTCTCTAACTTCTTAATAGTTTAGAAAAAATCTTTTCCTTTTTTTATTTGTCTTTCTCCCTCCTATCACTTTTTCATATCTATAAAGAAAAACATATGTTACAATCAACACTGCAATTAACAAAATCTTATGAAATTACCGAATTAATTAAAATAATTGATGACAAGACCAATGAAAATCTTAAAACCACATAAAGAAGCTGTTTAAAGATAATAGTTTCTCTTCTCTACTTCTCATTTTTGAAATATTAACTTCCTTTCCTTTAGACCTCGGAACAAAGAAATTTCAACCAACCGGCTTCTCAAGTTCCGAGTCAAAACATCTGAATGCAAAATGATGCACTTAAATGTGATAAATATAACCATAACGTACCAGTACGCCGCGCATGGAACGTTTATCTAATTAATTTAGATGATATCATCAAAACATAAGAAGCTAATATGAAGCATCAAGTGATGAATTTGGTCGTTGTGACTTTTTAACGGAATCCTTTTTTTGAGAGAGAGTCTTGATACCACGAGCGGGGAAATGTCTACTATTATAATCAAAAGAAGTTAGAAACAACCGGTAAAAGAAAAATTAGAAAACCTTCTCGAAGAAGTCAACTAAATGGATCTGACAGAGCTGGATTAAATGCTAACTAGCCAACAATACGCCTCAAATACATCGGCACTCTCGAAACTAACAATAAAAAATGGTTTGATAATCCACAAATCACATCTTCTTTAAAAAAATACGTCTAAATGATCGACGACGAAAAAGATATTTTGATTTAATAAATGAAGGAGAAGGAGCCATCATAACTTTAATTATGTGTAGAAATGACTCAGGGCCACATACATATAACTAACTTCCAAACAAGAGACACTGTGAATTTGCCCTAACTATCACTGCCTATATTCAGTGATGATCCAAAATTATGGAGAGGATTTTTGCGTGATTTTGATGTTGCAATGCATCTGCAATAAATTTCAGATATTCAAAAATTAAATTATGTAATTGGATGTCTTAAAAGAGACGCTTTACTACCCATTAATGCCAGAAAACTATGACATTGTCAAAAATTTGGACAATCATTCACAATTAAAAAATCGCTCTATAATGAGTTACATTTCAGCCAGAAAAACTGATCGAGAATAGAAGATAACTGAAGCCACTAAAAGAACACTTCAACAACCGGAAGCTGCAGGTGAAAATATAGAACAGTCCAGCATTTTCGAAATCATAACTGAGAGTAGATTGCCAGACCAGATCATAGATAAGGTTTATCGATAAAAGGAACAAGAACTATGTTCCGTAACTAAACTTTCACTAAAATTCGATTGTGCCATACGAAGCGCTCAAGAACTTCATAAAAAAGTCACAACAGAAGTTCTACAACGCTTACAATCGCATACCAGTATTATGCAACTAGGAGCGGAAATCTTACAGCGTTTTAGTATATGACTAAACCATGAAAAAACATGAAAAGAACTTCAAATAACTCCTAAAGTAGAAAAATTAGGAATCTGAAGTGTTACAAGTCTTTAATCGCCAGAGAAATTGCACACTCCCATTTTTGAGAATTTTTCAAAATTTATTTCTTTTTAACATTTTTGATTCTTTCCCTTCTTCGGCTATAACTAATAAATGAATTTATCACTCATCCATTCTCATTGTGTGAAAATTCCAACAAGTAAGCGCCAGTCCAAGGAGATTCTCCGAAACCTCAACCATATTTTTGTCTTAAAAAATTGAAAGATCTTAGATTACTGGTAGTCGAAATTATTTAGCAAGAACGCGAAACGTTGGTTTTGAATGTAGTCACATAATATCTGACTTCAGAAGTGTTTCCTTGGTTTCTTATTATATCCAATAAAAAGATGAGAGAAAGGGCATTTCCATTTGACTTTGTTAGTGATAACGAACTACGGAATGTGGATAATCGTTAAGAGAGATCAAAACTGAAGAATGCAATGAATATAAATGTGAAAGAGAAAGATTTATATACTACGATCTTTAGAAACTTTAGTCTGCAGACAACATCTAGGACATCAGAAAATATCACAAAAAGGATCGATTTGCAACGAAGATCCTGACGTAAATGCATCCATGCATCTACGTGATTCAACAAGTGTGGAAGGAAAAGAATGGAATTAGCAAGCAATATTTGAATATTATAAAATTACTAATTTTTTTGTTCTAAACAATTGATGAAAAGAATACGATGAAAATGCATAGGCATTCCAAAAATGTTTCCCTATCGTACTATCTTACCCATCACAAATGTGATTTTTTTTCCAGCCTCGTTATATTATTTTTAAGTACCTAAAAAATTCAAAATTATGGAAGAACTCTCATACAATTATTTTGAGAAATTTTGAGATCTCAGGGAAGAAAAAATATGAAAATATTAATTGAAGATTGAGTTGAAATTTTTGTATAAGTAAAATAGCATAAACTTCGTTGTCCTTTACTGCAGAAAATGCAGTTTCCTTCACGGAATTTATTGTAGAGAAAGTCATTTTCAAAGACATTCAAATAATTCCCGTATACTTGTCACATTTTGGTACTTCATTTAATGTGGAATTTACTTTTTATAATTTCTTCTTCTTTCTGTGACTTACTTTTTGTAGGTTTTACATGATTCGAATTCTTAAGCATCGAAAATTTTCGGGATATTCATCAAATTGAGAATCAACTGAGATGAAAGGTTGAATCTTATAGTAATTTAATAAATACATTCTAAAATAATAAACGGCGTCAGTAGAAAAGGCAAAATTGCCATATCCAATGTTTTTCAGCTTTCCGAGTCACCCTTTAATTTACGTAATCACTGCAAATTTGATTTTCGATATTTTTTCATTTTTGTACCACCCATTCCTTTTCCTTCCCATAGTTAATTTAATTTCCGAACATTTACCTGACTTTGATGTCGAATGAAAAATAATTGTCCACCAGAGTACCTTCGTAATTTCAAAACCTGAAGTAAAGGAAAAAGAAAGATAGAAATAAAGGACAAATTGGTAACGTGCAATACAAAATGGTAACATTAAAGCATACGAATAAACAACGATAATAGAAAAATAAAGCACCATGATTTTCTTAAGCAATTCGAATTTTAGATTTCAAAGTCTGATATTTTGGACTCCTCAATCAATCGGCTAAATATGCTATAGATATGAATCAAAATATGTAGCATCTATAAATCATTATGTTTCATCTAATGCTACAATAGCGTTATCCAAACTTAATACGAAAATACTGAGTACATAAGTACAAAATTCATACACAGAATACTAAATCTTTCAATATTTACTTCAAACCAGCCAATTTTTTTCAAGTTATAATTAGAAATGATTTCAACAAAATCGTCAAAATCACTTTTTATATCTGTATGTATAAAGCTGTTCAACCATATGTTGAATGGTAGTGTAAAGGGGAAAAAGAAAAATTATAGAATATCTGCATATTATTCCAATGATATTACCCAGAAGTATATCATCTTACTTGCACAATGATTAAATTCATTTCTTAATTAAAAAAGAAGACAATACCATCTATTCCATCATTTCTCATTCATTCATTCTCTCTCCTCTTTTCTCAGTTATTTTTCTAACAGTAATTTCGATCAAGTTTCAAATTTGTTGAACAAAAAACTGCAACTAAAATCGAAATAGAAAGAAGAAAAATGTTAAAAATTCCCCTGACATGTCATCCTATCATACAAACCAGTCAATCACAACAATTCTTCCATTCACTTTTACTAAATTTACATTTATGGCATGGATCTAGATGTAGAAGAATTGTAAATTTGTCGATGGTGCTGTATATTTTGTCAGCAAAAATGAATGATGAAAAACGAGAAAAATGGGAAGAAAGAGCGGAAACGAAAAATACAGCCAATACAAATGGAGAGGTAGAAAAACAAGAAAGAGACAGAGGGGATAGTGTGTACAGCTTACAATAAAAGCATTTACTTTATTCAATGGTGAATAATGTGTGCACTTCGTTCCCTTTCCTCCTTTTCCGTTCCATACGAGGGAACCGTTTTCGCCCCCGAAACAATTCTGTTCTAAAAATTTTGTTATCTAATAGTAAATAAAAAGGAGGGTAATTAGTACAAATCAGGTGTAATTTTATTTTTATTCTTTTCTGTTCTCTATTACATTCTAATCTCTTCTTTGTTAAGAGATGGAAGAAGAGAAAAGGATAGAATAAAAGGAAAATAAATAAGAATAACAAAGAAAAAAAACATAAGATAGAATTAGGGATTAAAATCTTTGATAAAAATTTCATATAAAATTATGATAAATGGTAAAAACAATGGTGAGAATGGAAGAGAGAGAAAGAGAGAGAGAGAGAGAGAGGAATGGGATGAGATGGATATATAGAAAATGAAAAAAATAAGATGAAAAGTGAAAATTTTGTAAATGTTCTCATCTATCTGATCAAAATTTTAGTTCAACAAATTGTCAATGATTGCGGCGAATAGATGAAGATGTCATTATAATGGCATGTGAATGAAATGGATGAATCAGTCTGTGTACTTTGATTTTGTAGGAAAAAAAAACAATTAGTAACAGACGACATCAATTAATTTCATTTTGTGAAAATACAAATTGGAAAATATCAACAGTAATTCATATCAACAGTTTTATATATAAAATATATGTATACAATGGCAAAAACAAAAGAAATTGAAAGGTTCAACATAATTATATTAATTGCATTTGATTTTAGCTTCTCGTTATAAAATTTTTATTTCATACAACTCCTCTAAATCAAAAATGATTGAAAACTGAATGAAGTAAAAGTGATGTAAAATGTGAAATTACTAAATTTTGTCAACAAACTCTACAAAGAAGAGAAGAGAGAAAGAACAAATATATTTTTGGAAGAGAAGAGAAAAAGAAAGTAACACATTAATTTCCACCTTGACTCATCATCATCATCACTTATATTGTTTATCTTAAAAACCGATGTTTTTAACTTTATAAAAACAATAAGAAAAAAATTACTCCAACTTTAATCATCCTAATTTTCGGTCAATTATTTGTTTATCGTTTCTTTTTCATCTCTATTTTTCGCTTTTCAACGAGAAAGTAAAAATCAAGAAAAATTGACAGAGTATAAAATCCGTGTATAATATATAGATAGATGGATGAATAAAGATATAACATAACAGTAATGGAGTGTAAGAGGAAAGGATTGCTTAAAGAAGCAAAAAGGTCACTTCAGACTTCAACTTTGAATTATCTAAATTCAAATCTCTTTTTCATCCTTTCTCAATTCAGCAAAATCTTCACCATTTAATTCATATCACCACCATTAAATAAAATCCTCACTATCTCTTTTCCTTCTTTTTCCATCTCATTCATCTTCTTTTTCCTCTCTTCCTCTTCCTTTTCAGTTGATAAGAAAACTATTCAATCAGGCGATAGAAGCATCCAGAAAATGCAGGAAATCAAATTCAAGAAAAAGGACAAAAACCTGATATATCAGCCCAATTACAAATACCCAATTCCTTCCTTCCTTCCTTCCTTCATTTTCTTCTAACATTGTCTCTTCCCTTTCCTTACTTTTTTCGTTTTTGAAATTAAAGAATGGGAATTCATAAAGCTGTGAAAACAATTTTTCTTTTAATGATCTATAAAAATTGATTTGTGAAGATGATAAAACTGCTTGGAAATGATCGATAAACTTGATAGGGTCGGCATCTTTACAATATCTTTTTCTCTTATATATAAATGATAACAACAAGAACGAATATCATCCCTGCCTTCTTTCGCATAAGCTTTAATTTTCATTCTTTATAGACCGAAGCAACAAAAAGCATGCTCAGCATAAATAAATTCTTACAACCATAACAACTGAAAAACTATGAAAATGCAATAAAAGGATATTGCAAGGAAAAGAAATTTAGCTCCAAAAAGATTGGAAAAAAATCGAAATCCCAAATCTAAACACATCAACAATAGGATGAGAAAAAGAATTAAATTGTAAAATGTTGCCAAATGTATTATTTCTATATAAATTTAAATTAATGGATGAAACGAGAAATCAAAACGTCATGACAACTGAAAAGCAAAGCAAACAACGGAAAGCCCATCGAAGTGCGCGTAAATTACACTTTTCCGGTCTAACATATAAATTGCCATTTTCATAGCTGTATTTAATATTTGACAAAAGTACATAAGAAAAGCCATGTAAGTCAATCCAATTTAGTATCGCGTAAGGGAACAAAAGATGATAATTAAATTAAGGACATACAAAATTAGTTTCAGTCAATAAGCTCAAACTAATACCTGCTTGCTTTTTCCAAGCATCATTGAACAATGAACATTTTTGCTGACGAATGGATTTCTTCCAAACTTAATGAAAAGAAAAATTGACATAAGTGGCATTATGGAAAGCAAACAGAATTACAGAAAAAAAATTGATAAAAATTGGAAGTAATTGGCAGAGAATTAAGTTTTGAAGATAAACTGAACTGATTTCCGACAATTCCTTTAAACAAAAAAAGACAAGAAAAGCCTTGCTTGCTAAACTTGATGTTAATAAAGCGCGAATACTGTATATGTATTGGAGACGAACCATTATGGATAGATAAAATTGGTGCCACCTATGAGATGAAAATCAAATGTAAGTTAAACGAAAGAAATTGTTTATATTTAAAATCTTAAATGAAATCTGTTCATATTTAAAATCCTAAATGAAAGTTATCTAAAAATATAAAGCAAAGTTTTAATTAAAAGTGATAATGTTACTTGATGATAGTCTAATCATGTAAAAAAATTAAAAAGATCAAAACGTATCATATCCTTCAATTACTTACAATCATACCGGTGAAAAGCTGCGTGGTTATGCGGAAAGCAACAAAACTTTTTTTCAATCATCCGATCTGGAAAGGCATTTGATAAATCGTACCGATGAAAAGCCGACGATTTATATGGTGATCCATATCGGTAAAGAACAGACACAGTCACCGAATTTACCAA
>CAKAEH010001717.1:0-35214 GCA_916381525.1 Cercopithifilaria johnstoni | reverse complement strand
TTTCGTCTCTCTCTCCTTTTTTCTTTCTCCCTCTCCCTCTCTCTCTCTCTCTCGAAACGTAGTAAAGCAAAAAGCCAGAACCATATTAACAGTTAATTGAATAATTCTTTGTCATCACTGATATCACTTCTTTAATTAATAATTTTAAAAAATATATTAATTATGGAAGCATAAAATATCTAATTCACATTCTTAAATTCATTTCATAAATTAAAAATGTTAAATTTTTGTTTGAAATGTGAAATTTTAACATGCATCCGTATTTTACTATTGTTGCTACTTTTTTTAGCACTGAAAAGCCATTAAAGTGTCACTAATCGAAAAGTTAAGAATGAGTTAAAGGGAGGGAAAAGATAGGAAAAGAGAAAGAGTAGCATATTTCATTTCACAAATAACTTTCATTTTTATTATAAATAATTTGTTGTGTATGAAAGAAATGACATTATATATATATATAATTGGATAATCGCTTCTTCCAATTAATAATTAATTTGCACTAATTTCATGTGAATACCGTTTGGTTTGTATAAATATTATCATAAAAATAAATCGTTTTCGATTAGTGTTTGTTGCTTTTCATTAAGCGATATTCTTGATAAGTTAGAGAATATAGAGGAATTGAGAGGAAAAAAAAGAATGGAAGAATATTCCTGGACAAAAGATTAGCAAGCAGTTATCCTGTCCTGTTCATGCATTCCAGCACGTATCGCTCCTCCCGATTAGCTTAGTGTTCAGAGGATAATAATGGCTTGTAATTCTACTTATTCACGTATTATATCCTTATAACCTATAATGTGTCACGTATTAACCACTCTTTATAACTCTAAACATTCATATCTCACGTGTCAAACGTTATTTTATGACCATTTATTAACATATAGATTATACTTCAAATCATTCATATTATTTCTTGTCAGCAACTGTTTTTCGCAAGAAAGCTCGTAATCAGTTCATTGCCTTCAATGCATAGTTACTATACTCTTTATGCCATGCTCAGTTCAGTGTTTATTCCTATGTTTTTACTTGACAAGGTTTGCATTTTCAAAATGATTTGATCGGATGGGCATGCTGGTATTCGCATTTCCCACTTTTCAGCCAGCAATAGCAACTATAGACAAATTCCAACGCCAGTAATATCCCTTACTGCTTGCTTTCACCGCTGCCGCTCTGGTGACGACGTGTCGAAATGTCACACACAGACAGATACAGATACACACGCACATACACACACACACACACACAATATTTTAAGCCTTGATTGTCTTCGCCATGTACAACCTTATCTGACGTTTTCGTTTCATAAGATCTATACGTATACAAAATACATCACCATTCACTTCGCGCTTTACGTAAAATCGATTCTCTTGTCCATACCAGACAGTTATCATTTAATTCACTTATCAGCTATTACTCTGTGAGATCTTTATCTGTATCTGTGAATAACTACTTCCGAGATATCATCAAAACATCAGAAGTCTGAGTTCGAGATGGATAATAATTATATGAAGTAGCATGCAGATCGGAGTAGCTACTTGTTGAGAAGTACATTAAGGTGATAGATTGAAAATTTTTAATCCTACCAGCATTTACCACCAAAATAGATGTTTGCGAATTAGCTGCGCTGACACTTTCACACGTATTTGTTAAGAGTTTATTTCCTAGTGGATGGAAATGACGGTGTAGATACTGTTTCCTCATCGATTGCATAATTGAAACTTATGAAGTGAAAAGTTAAAATTTAAAGTATGTTATTCTAAAGTTCGTTATATTCATTCATCTTTTAATTCCAATAACACTATACACTTCTAAAATTATACCCGTTATAAAAACTGTTGATTCTATAATTCATAGAAATCATTTTTAATTTAGGAATCTCAAATCTGAAAAAGAAACGGAGTACGGTATTTTATCCGCTGAATTTACCGCTGAATTTCTGTCCTCTATCAAGTGTTATATGATGTCTTGCTTTTTTTGACGTATTGCTTTTTTCTGCTAAGCAAGTTATGCACTTTTTATCACGTTAATTCTTCTCTAGTGGCCGCATATATACATCAAAACTGTAACATTCCATTTTCCCGCTTTTTTCCTTGAACTTTTGTTGTTTTATTTTTAAGAGGTTTTTCAGAAATTTTTTGCCTTTCTCACTAGTCCGCAGTTTGGTGAAGATTTGTATTTCAAGAATTTCACTTTCTTTCCTAATTTGTCCTCCCCCGCAATCTTGGTAATTTCAATTGGCTCTCTTTTTTCAAGTTGTCATAACGAAGAATGAATATGAATTGACTGGAAAGCTTTGTCCCTCTTATATGCAACCAGTCTATCCAGAGCTTTCTTATGGTGCACTCTTGGATGCGCAAAATTTGCATTTCTGATTTTATCGATTTTTTAGCATTACTGGATCTCTTTCCTGCCCTTTAAAGATGTCTGTCTTACAATTGAATTCTGTGATTACTCCTTGGATTCTGGTGTACAACTTTTCAGCTGTAGATGTCTAACTGACATTGTAATCATGGAGAGAGGTACAGAGATGAATTTAATGTCAGTGGAATCAGGGTTGCCATAGGAATATTGTTTGCAGGTTTACGTTTTGCTTCAAGTTTTGGAAGATTCGCTTGCAAACCTACATTAATTACCTGGATAGCTTATAATTTACATAGGTCTCTTGAGTAACTGGTTAATTTTTGGCAGTTCTCCATAAAATTCCAATCTATCGTTGACTAAGCCTTAAACCTTAGGACTTTTCAAACCTAAAATTTGGTTCTTAACCTATTAAGTCTGGGTATGATCCTTATAATCATTTAAAGCTTTTTCAATTTTCTAAACTTTCGAACTGAAGAATAGATAGATAATGATGCAGGTGTACTTTTTGTCTCAAATGGTTGCGTCAACTACATCAACTAACGATTCTTGCTTCGATTTTTTTTGTTTTGGAAATTTGGAACATTAATTGAATTTCTAAATTTCAGTCTCGTATCTCGTCAGAATAGAGATTTGATAGCGAATTAAACGAAATCCATGTTTTCAAGAAGGTAATTTATGTTTTCCCAAAACTCGAACTTGATTTGCAATTCGGAAATAAACTATATTCAGTTTTGATTTTTTACAATTCTATCAGCTCAAAGCACAATTAATTGAAAAATCAGTTTTTAAATTTATGACTTACTTGTTGACCATGAACAAGGAATTTTGCTTTATTTTGTTTCCCCATTGAAACTTCATAACAATAAAGAAAAGGGATAGGGAGGTGAAGCAATTTAAATTATTTTGAAGTTCCAAGCTTATCTATCAGTTTCAGTTATTGTATATTTTTTTTTATTGTTTGAATTACTTTAACTATAGTCTCAGTGGCAGAAAATGTCGAGTCTTTACTGTTGTTTAGGATAACGAAGCGATTAAATGCAGAGTCAGAAACCAGAAAATTTTCAAAAAGGCGTCGTAAAACTCCGGGTTTTACGCCTTTTAAACAAGTTGAAATTCCTGAAAGTTGGAAGTTCGAAACGCAAAGTTAGTTTTTGCATTGTTCTGTAATTTATTGCTAATTACTTTGCATGTATTTTGATTGAAATTTGCTTCAAAAATTATCAAAATATCTACGAAAGACTGTCTTCTCCCCAATTTCCCTCGCCTTTCCCCACCTCTGCCATCCTTCTCTTCGTTTAATGTTGAATTGGTTAATATGAAAAAATTATTTAAGAGCTACGGGAAGCAATACGTACGTCAGTTGCGCACTGCCATTACGATGATCCATGCAAACGCGAAAGACTCGGAAATGCTGTTTTTGAAGCGCTAAGTGGACAGAAAACGATGAAAGCAGCTGCTAGTGCACATGAGGTTTATTATTATAGTATTTCAATATAAGTAAAACCTTGGACTTAATATCTTCATTGGAAATTATACCGGATTTGAAGTTGCACTTTAGGTTTGATCTCTAATCTCTAAAGTTTTCCTACTTCTATTTTTTTGCGTGAGATGTGAATTTTTCAACTACATCTCCATATTGTAATTTATTCTCTGCATGTGGTAATAAAAAGGAATTTATGTTAATTTTTTCTGTAAGTTTGAGCAATTTTGTCCAAGACTAATTGAAGCTGATTGAAAGACGTAAAATTTGTGAAAGAGTTGCATATTGTTTTGCTTATCGAATATTATATGGTGGAAGAATATTTGGGTGCACGCAAAGTAATCAGGAATTTTTTGTCAAATCATTTTCGAGGTTTTACAGGTGCCATTTACTACTTTGCAAACTTATTTCCATCGTTCGCGAGCTCGAATGGCAAAAATAATGAATGATAATGACGATATACCGCCGAAACAAATTCAGATCCCCGTATCTGTAAATTTTGACCTTCTTTAGTTCGAATCAAATTCATATTCTAATTTAAATTTTAAGACTATTTTACCTGTTTAATATGCTGAGTCTTTAGGTTTCATGTAAATTTCTTATTCTTAAGTTTCTTGAAAGTTTTACACTTTAAAAAACTGGCTCAATCTGGATAAATCTAGGCAGATTGTGTAAAATTCGCTTCACAACTCTATCACAATGCCAACTTTAAACTCATTTAACTCTCGACATTTTCGAAACTGAATTCTAGCTTACTCTTTCTTCGTCTGATATGGATAACGCGCTCGCAGAAGAAAAAGTGTCTCTGACACAGTCAAAAAAATCAAAGCGATTGCATTCATTGTTGGATGCTCTTGTGGCTAAAACGGTGAAAAGTGATGTCGTGATTAACGGTAATTCAAACCATGTTGAATCGTTATTAATTGAGAAGCTGCAAAAATATGTGTGATCTAAAAGTTACGATCAGATGAATGTGTCGGCTCAAGTTAGCTATTGAAATTGCAAATTTGTCAATACTTTAATTAATCAAACGACTTTATATAACGACAGGTGATTCCGTAGTCCCGTCATAGCATTCTACTTTAAATACGAAGACTGCTTCGGAGCTGTGAATTTGCAGAAAGTTTGCTACCCTCATATTTTACACCTCAAAAACTGGGTTCCGGTAAAAGAAAGCCGAAGGAAGTTCATCGAATAGTGCCAGCATCAGCAACAGAAAATGAAAATCTAGAAGATTGTGAATCACCAGACTGGTTCAGTGATCAATCACAGGTATTTTTTTAAAACCTTTCAGCATTTCTATGTTATTTACGGTTTGAGTGAGGCATCCAGTCTCACATCAAAATAATACTTTCGATCCGAAGAACATTAGTTCTATAAAACTTTTGGTTGCATGATTTCTTTTTTCTGCATTTTCTTAAATTCCATGTAATCTAGAATGGTTCTGCTGAAAGTATTACTACCAAATCGAACGAAGTAGTAACGAAGTATAGTAAGGAAGAAGTGATGGCAATAATCATTTCTGCAATATCGGATTCTTCTCTGGATGCAGATACCAAAAAATCAGTAAAAGAAATAATTGGCGGAATACTCGACAAATCGCTGAATGCTAGTGTAAATTACCAGGTCACTTCCCTGATGTCACTTGTTTGCAAGATATGTGCACTTTTTTAAGATTAAATACTACTTTCGCAGAGTTTAATGTTTATCAAGTTGAGCAAATTCTGGAGTGTCCGGATGGAATACTGCACAAATGTGCATCCTTAAAAATGAGTTTTGTTAAGGTCACCTCCCTGATCTCACTTGTTTGCAGGATATATGTACTTTTTTAAAATTAGATCCTGCTTTCGCAGAGTTTAATGTTTGTCGAGAACAAATTCTGGAGTGTCCGGATAGAATGCTACATGAAAGTGCGTTTTTAATTACTATCATTACTTTGGGCTAATTGATTTTTGGTGTAATTGGTTTTGTTTAACCTTCTACATATCTTACCAAGTTCCTTCGTACCTCAGGTTTATGATGTTAAATTTCCGCGATTACTCCCGAACAATTTCAGATGAAATTGATTTCGATAGCGCTAATGAAAACAAGGATCATGCACTTTGTTTGTCGTCTAAATTGCAAAACTACGAATGTTTGGATAAAACAGAAAAGTGCGTAAATAATGTTTATCGTTTCTCGCGTTATTCAAATTTGCAGCAGGAAGCGTTGCGTAAAGCTGTTGCAATGTTAGTCTTATTTACTAGTAATAAGCAGCCTTTAGGAAACTCTCATCGGATTTCATACTTAAATATAACCCAACTTTTCAAAATGGACTAGAAAATTCTCAAATTTATATGAAATAAATTTAGGGTAATTCGTGGCGAATGTAGTGTTATTGGAGCATCAAGTATTATGGAATTACCTACATCAGCCGTGCATTCTTATGTTCATTGTGCACGAGCTGCATTGGTGACCTTTTTGCCGCAACAAGCTGGTTAGTTCAATTTTTCAATCATTAAAATTAAAACAAAGTCTATAATGTAGTGTGTGAATATATAATCAGTATCACGCTTTTTATAATAGGCCACGTATTGCCGTGAAGTTCTTAACTGATTAGCTACTAATTAGCCTTTTTTAAATATTTAGACTAAGTTTTCATTCCATGAAATCTTTTTTAAAAAACAATAGGAAAACTATTTTTAATTGCAGTTAGTTCAGATTTCCGATTTTATACCTTGAAATCCAGTACTTCCACAGATTAGATTATGATACTTTTGATCGCTTCAGCACGAAAATTTTAAGTATTTTTGTCCTTAGTTCTAATGTGTTTTAATGTAAATTGGATTTAGAAACGTTGAATAGAACAATAGCAGCTGATGAATGTAATGTACGTAGTAATTCTGTTTCGAAGGAAGTTGAGATAGTGATCTCAGATCTTATGAAAATTTCATCGCACGATCTGAATGAACAACAAAAATTGCGCGCTGCACTTTCTGAAGTTTGATTTGATTTCTGGTTTTACCTCCTTTTATCAGCCTTATTAAAAGATGGTTACAGTGATTTAAAAAGATAATTATTCTGGAGTGGTTGAAGTATTTCATTACCGCAAGTCCAGCAAACCTTAATTGATAGTATGCATAGCCATCAAGAATAATTATCTTTCGTAATTCATGCAAAGAGTATTTAGTATGTTTGTATATTGCTATGGTGTTGTCAAAGCTGCATCTGTAAATTTATACTCACAGTAGATAGTTGTTTTCAAAGATATTTAGATTCGTAACGATTTTCCGATTATTTTAATGCACTAATTTGTTTAACTGTTTTAATTGCGACATTAATTTAGGTGAAACATTGATATTTTATCTTTGAAGGTTTTGACGAAAGATGTTCCAGTCACAGAAGTTTCTAGTAAATATGGGATAACAGTTGATGCGTTTCAACCATATATTACGAAGGCTCGCGTGTTGCTTGGTCAATCACCTTATCCAACATCGTCTAATATCAGGGTTATACTTCGTAGTGTTCAAAAGAAACTTCATTTCATAAAATCTTAGATAGGATAAAAGTTTTGAATGGGATTGACATGTTATTATAGACAATGGTAGCTTTTAAATCAATATCCTGCATCATCTCTGTGTATGAGATTTAGTCGAGTTAAGACTTATTTCAGGAAACGTTAACGAACTTGGATGCAAAATTGTCAAATGCTAATGGAAAATATGCAGATGAAGAAAAAAATTTGAACAAAATGCTCAAAAACACCGTACCTTCACTGGGAAATATTTCTACCGGTGATACAATTTTTACAAGTGAGGTTATAGTGATTTCTAGACCCAAGAGTTCTCGTACAAGTATTGTGAACAGTTTCCTGAAATCTTGAATAGTTATTCCAAAATTCAAAGATAAGAGAAAGTCAAGTGTTCTACAAAATTCACGAAAACTGCAATGATCCTTATTGATAAATATGTTTACGCTTCAGTTATATAGATTATCAGGAACATAATCTTTCAAAACAATTGGTAAGTTATTATACTTCAGTTATAAATTATTGTAAGATTTTAGCTTCTGGTACTGTCCATCCAAACATAACGAAAAGTTTTTCAAAGCACGAAAAACAATGTGATGTCGAAAATCTGTTAACGAAGGCAGGCTCATCAACCAATGACAGTCCTCAAACTGAAAGCTCGCTGAGTGGCTCAATTGTTGATCTTAGTAGCAGCGGTGACGAATTTGATGATGATAAGTCTTTTTTATTTTTATGTAAAGTACACAATATTGTTAGATCTTTTGCTGTAAATAAAGTTTAGGGAGCTAAGGGTCAAGTTTAAGATCAGAAAAATGAAATTGAATGTAATCCCATATGTAGTATCACGAATGGGTCAGTGTTATAAGCATTTAAACTGCCGAATTTTCAGCTAACTGTACCCAACCGAATACAGCCAAAATTCGATCTAGACGCGAGAAGCAAGTTGAAAATATGAATGCTGTAAGTCATGAAGAAATAGAAGAATCAACAAGAAATACTGCTGTTCTATATGCTGAAAGTGGAAGTGACTATAGCGATGATGAATTTAATGGCTGTTAGTTAGTTCTTACAAAATCTAAAACTTGACGCTAGTATTTCCCATCAAAGTTTTTTGTACCTGTAACCAATTTTAGTAACTAATGTACATTTGATATTTTTCAGTACCACGTTCGATCCGAGGCGTAGCAAAACTTCTCTCCGATACGAAGCTGGACAAATTAAGCACGAAGGAATATACTGGAACGCCAGAAAACTTGGCTATTAAAATAGATAAGGCAGTTTTTGAAAATTTTAAATTATATGGACAAAAGTTCTCATTAATGACGAACTCTTGCAACTTTGTGAACTCATTTTTGAATTTGAAGGTGAAAGGTTTTCTTAGGTTTTGCATAAATATCGTTTTCGCGGTGATCGGAAAAAAATGCGTGACGGAATTCTCGAAGTTTTATATAAATCGAAAACTCTTAGTGAAGCTTGTAGAGGGAATAATTTGGCTCCAACAACATTAAGTACATATGTTCGTCTGGTAAAAGTCCTCATCAATACAAAGAAAACTGTGAGTCTTCTGTTTATTTTTTTCTCGAAAATTTTCGAAGATACTAGTATTTCTTAATATATTTTTAAACATTTTTCTGATTTTGGATCTATTATTTTTTTGAATGCGGCTGTGGATTTATACGTTATTTATTATCTTTGTCTTTTTATATTTTTGGAAAATATGAGTTGGTTCACCTTTGAGAACATTTGCTTTTCTTTTTCTGAAAATTTTCTTATTTCCGAGTATATGCTTTACAATAGCACTTCATTTGATGAAACTAAATGTCTTTTATTCAGTGACAACAAGAACGAACTGATAAGTTATAGAGAAAATGATTTCTTTTTTTTGTTTGAAGGGCACAAAAGGGTTAGTTCGCGTCTTGTCTCTACCAAATACTGTAAAAGGGATTAAGAATGAAAATGATGCTAATGGACGAAATGAATTACGGAAGGGAGGATGTTCCGCCGAATCAGCTGAAAAGGTATTATTTATGCATAAGAATATTGTTATGATTATGCATATTCTTTCTGATTTTTCTTAAACGTTCGTTTTGTGGACAAGAGTTTCTCATGTGGGTGACTTTTTGTTTATTGTTCTATAAGAATTTTATATATTTTAAACCCATCAAAATCAGTTTATGTTATTATTTATATTCATACCATCCAAGTTAGCAAATACAAATACATTTAATTTGAGTATAATCGATTTTATGTTGATAAATTGGGATACAAAAGTTCTATTGTTGCTGTCATCCAAATAGTCACAACATTTGCTTTTTTGTGAGTTAAAATATGGTATTTACTGAAGCCGTTGAGGAAGAACAATTTGACAAGAAATGCGGCATTTGTGCTGTAGAAATATACAAAGTTATCTTATAATGGAGGAATCCTATCAGGTCTTGCTTCTCGAGAAGTATCTATCGTAGCACTTCAGTAGCAGTGACATTAGAATATTGCGGATGCGCACATAGATTTTTACTCAGTTTTCTTTTAATATAAAAATCATAGCATCTCAATTCTCGAGAAACATGCTTTTTTCAGAAAAAACTTCTGATGGGATCTTCTAATTCAGCCGAAGAGATTCATCGTGAACTTCTTGTTCAAAATGCTGACGTGATGATGTTACATACACAATCTATAATAAATAATGTGGAGAGCTTTTACAAAGTGCTGATTAATTACCTTATTGAACAACAGTACCGACGGTCAGAGGAAGCTCAGCAAGTATGGCATGCTGATCCAATATTCAATTTTTTACATAGTTTTGGATTACATATTTATAAACTGCTTAATTAAACTTATCTTTTTTGCTCGCAAGTCCTCATTTGAGTGACATGGTGTACTCCGTCAAAGTTATCTTTATTTATGTCTTTAATAAAATTTATTTTCCTGAATTCTTTTTTCATATGTAATGGTGAATGTAAGCTTTGAAATCTTCACAAATTTTAATTTCACATTAATTTCAGAAGATGTGCGCAACTTTGGAATGTGTATTACTCGATGGCTTATCGGTTACTGAAGCTTTGGAGGTTCATAAAGGCCCAGCAGAACATGTTTTGCAAGTAATTTTTCTCCAAGTTTAGTTGAAAATCATCATTAACGATGCTGCATTTTCTGGTTGATATAACGGGTATTTATTATGCGTTGAGCTGAGCTTATTCAGAAAAAGAAGAGATCTGAAGTATTGCATGTATTTAAGACCTCTAAAGGTTTTAACAATAGATGATATTCAACGATATCTTTTCGCTTTTCAGAGAAGACCTGCTTTTTTTCCTGGTCTGTTTTTTATTACTGCCTCTTTTCAAGTAAATATGGTTCATGATTGTTTGACAGTGACAAAAATGTTTTTTGGGAGAAAATTTTAATTTTGTCTAGAAAAGAAGACTATTTGGATCTTTATTGTTAGGTAGTGGACTTACAGTTTTCAAAAAGTTATGCAAACTTCTAATTTCTCTCTCATTTTGAATGCATACATCCATCCCTTTCAGCTAAATTTTACTAAACTTATTTTGTTTTTGTAATGAAAAATTTCTCGTCTTGTTTAAGAATGTTAGGGATTTAACAATGGTTGCAATGGACACGCAGAAATGTTATAAGTTTCCCATTTCTTGGTTTCCCTAAAAAATCTGCTTACTAACTTTTTTTTTGCTAATTTGCTTCTATAATTTTAAACAGTTGTTCATGCTTTTTGAGATAGCCTTTTAGATAGCTCTACTTTGGCTACATAAAAGTAGTGAACGGCCAGCAAGTTGCCGTTCGTATAAGTGATGTTAGTTTCTTCTGTTTCCTCTAGTTTTACGATCACATGTTATTTAATTGCGCCATTATTCTTGGAATCTTCAAATTCGTCGCTATAAACTTGATGTAGAAAGCAGATAAATGATATTAATAGGTGATCATTACCAGATGTGGCTCCCGGAAAGGATGCGTCTATTATTTACGGTTTTCCGAAACTTTCACATTGCTTTTACTTGTATAGTGTCAAATTTTAAATTCTGTTATTCCTAGCCTCATTTTAACCCTCTATTCTTCATTATTTCCATGAAGTTCCGGATCTGGAAATTTTTGAAACCACTAATGGCAAAAAGTACAAGAATAAAGTTTAAATAACTTTGTAAGTTACAAAGCTTAAGGACTTCTTTTAATAGCTAGCTTTTTACAGGTTTATTTAAGTCGATGTCGTGAAGTTAGTAAATGCATAAAGGCGGAATTTCCAAATTTTAAATCAAGTGTCGCACAGGCAATAAGTAAGAATTGCACGAATGGTAAACAAGATGTTGAAGGTTTGTTTTTTTACTAATTTCCTAATCCACTGAATTTATATATCAAAAATATTTAAGCCTGTACTGTGGTTTTCTCAATTTCCACTTTTATCGACCTTCGTCGTATTTCTAGTGGTGATACCCTTTTGTCAGTTAAAACACTGCTCTGTTCAGATTGTGTTTCAATAGTGTACAATAATAAGAGTGGAGTTACGGAAAACAGATCCGTGAAGCGTTCCAGCAAACGGCTTCAGGTTTGTTCTGCCTAAATTTTTTTTTGCGTTTTATAAGTTTCTTCAAACTTCAAAGGAGTTTCTTCGAAGTTCTCATACAAATTGCACTGATTTAAATGAGCAGATTAGATATACTTGATTTGTCATGTTTCTCTGCTCCATTTATTTTCTTATTTGTTTCATTGTGTCATGTTACTCTTCGTATGTCATTTGCGTATATCTTGTACTATAAGTGAAAACTTATTTGTAGAGGAAGGAAATCAAGGAATCGTTGACTACAGAACGGACTGTGGGAAGTTTGAAACACCTCAACTTGATCTTTTCTGAAGATTTTCGCAAGGTGTTATATGATTATTTAGAGTAAGTGGTTTAATGTTTAATGTTTTAAAATTTCTATTTTAAAATATTTTACAAGTTGTAGATAAATAGTATAGAAAGTGAAAATTGTTCACTGCCACGTTCATTCATACCACAATAAATCTGTTGGGAGCTATCAGCGGTTTTACGTCATTTTCTCACATTAATTCTATTCTTTTATAGCGATGCATGCATTGAGAACAAACAAGGTTTTAGAAATCAACACTGAAATTTATATTTTAAAATATTTTATAACTTTTGCATTTTTTGTCACGGTTTTTAAAAATTGGTCCGTAGGTTCTGTCTAAAATATGCATTGTTAATTTGTTTCAGAAAGCTCAATGGTGTGAATTTCCCTATTAAAGATTCCCTTATTGTTGGACTGGCAAAAATAATTATTGATGAATTTCCAATGAACGAGCAAATCGTTTTTGCCGATACAGTCTGGGATCAATGGTTGACAAAATACCGTAAGAAACATCCAGAATTTGACGAGTAGAAAGAATTGATTGTGAACAATTTTTGTATCTAGCTTAAAAAAATCAGAACCCTCCAGCAAAACAATTACCTCATAATGAACTGATGCACTACCTTTTATAATTATGTGTTGAAATTATAGTGTTTAAACTAATGACAACAACTGATCGCACTTTCACTATCAATTGTTTGGAAATTAAAATCATTCGTAATAACTCCGAGACATAAAACGCTTTCTCTTTTTCGAATTTTTTCTAAACGATTGCTTTTTCTGCTTTCCACCAAAGTTCTCTGGATTTTTACCACTTTCCAGAGGTACTGTTAATGAATGATATGAGTTTTTGGGCTTATTTGTTTTTCAAAAATTGTGGAAAATTTAGCGTAAGTAGATTCCAATCGCTATTCGAAGTCTTTACGGCTTGTGGATTGTAGTTACGAGTAAACTGCCACTTATTTGAATTCATTTGAAGTGAAAGATCCTTCATGTATTACTCCTGTTGCAACGTACTATCACAGAAAAAATGGAAGTGTCCCAATTCCTTTTTTGAATTCTTTTCCTGAACACTAAATTTTGTAAACTTTAACACTGCTCCTTGTAGTGCACGACTGTGGCATTTTTTAGTAGTTTGAATGCTGCTCCTTAACGAAAAATTATTTACCGGTATATTTGACTCACGCGATGTTTTATTTTAGTAACAGATTAGCCACCGCTCATCCATTTATTGTGCTTTATTCAGTTAAAATATAATATGAAATTTGATGGGGAAACATTTGTGTTTAACGATATCTGTTCTAAGGAATTTGATTCAAATGCTTTTTAATCATTTTCCTAGATTCGTTAGTCCATTTATGGAAATTTCCAAATTGTATCACTTCTTGGTCAGTACGCGTTTCTTCGGTTGATTGTTATCGATTGCTCACTGATCTCGTTTCAAAGACATGTCTTATTGCTTTGGCATTATGTACTTTTTTTCCTTATGAAGCGGTTGATCTTTTACGTGTTTTCTGTTTTTCTCCAGAAGAAATCATGTTATCAGTAGTTGTTGTCTTTAATGGTTCCCATTTTTTTTTTCGTAATACATCACTTTAAATCTGATTGATTATTCCAGTTTGTTGTTTGTTGCTCTTTTTATTCAACTTCATCCATACAATAAATAATTCGGTGAATGGTATTCAATGGATAATTGAGACAAAATTATTTCCTCAAATTTCCTAGAATTGGCTGTCACATATCTTGCAAAAGTTGGTTTTCAAGTCTATGGAAGGCTACGTTGAAGCATCGTAGAATTTAAAGCAGGCATTTGCTTTCTGTAGACAAACATCGTTAGTTACTGTTATTGTAGATTAAAAAATTTTTAAATTAAAACATGTAGTAATGAATTTTCGACATACATAGCAAAGATTTTCGAGCAAAAGTCTGTTAATGTCGGAGAATCGATCCAATGTGTTACAAAATGTCCGCGTTAAGGGCTTGTATCCATTGTCGTTATCGGAATGTTGAATTTTTCACTCACTGCCTCATTTGTTATCTTTATGTGAGTTTTTCGGTGTTTCAAATTGAATTCCATGCTGTAGTAGTGTACTAGAAATTACAAGCTGAACAACATTTTACATACGTTGCAAATTCATGAAATTGGTAGTGATGAAACCATATAGGAAGTGTTTTCTTTTCTCTTAATGCATCATTTCCAACAACCTAATTCCCTTTTGTTTTTTTTAAAGTTTCCTGCCTAAGCCTTCCTGCAGTTTCCTGCCTAATCCACTTCCTCAGTACTCATTAGAAAGTGTCAGTGAGAATTCAGGTATGCAGAAGAAATTAGTGAGAGGATTCTTTCACACATGTTTCTTTCTAACGATACCTTAAGCTCGTTTCTGAATAACAAAATTAGGCTGTACGCTTGCTATACTCTGTGATTCATGCGTCAGTCAATTTTAATTGATTCAATGAAAACACAGGTAAAACCATTCAAGCTTACAAAAAATGCTTTGCTTCATTTCATGGTCAGATCAGTTTAATGAGTCGGAAAATTTGAACTTCTGCTATGTAAGCGAAATGATATCGTTTCAACTGCTCAACAAAAACGCACTGTCTATCCATCAATACATCTTATTATCTTGAATGTCTCTGATGTTTTCACGTGTTATCAGTTACCTGATAGTGAATCTCTTGCCAATAACCAATTCTGGATTTGCTGTGGCGATGACTTTTGGATCAGTAGTACTTGTTCCATTCTTAATTTGCTTGATCTTTCCATGAAATTCATTAGATGCATTCAGCGAATTAATCGCGTCATAAATTTCTTTGAATGTTCTGAAGAAAGTGGAAAAACCTCACATAGTTAAGCTCATTGGTAAAATAAGCAAATGCAATCATTACCGAGTCTAAGTACACAACTATTATGTGTTTGGATTTTAAAGATATTTAAAACGATCAGTACTGCGAATTTCTCGTAGCCATGTTTAGCAAGAAAAAATTATAATTATAATAGATAAAGGGATAGTACGGTCACCACTATTGCTTTTTCATTATCAGCTGCTTTTGTTCTTATAGCTAAATATGATTAGGTTATTTTAATGCAAATTATGAGCAAAATCTTGCATAAATTCGGCTGCAGGATGATTAAAAGCTAATTCTGCACCAACACTAATGTTCATGTCCCAATTATTGTTCATGCATTCATTTTAGTCCCTTGGTGCTAAATTCTGTATGGATCTCGAATTCTGTATGGATCAGAAGCTTCGCATTACCTCTCATCCCTCCTTTGCGATGTAGAAGAAGTTGAAATCAATTAACATAAAAAACTTATGCATTGTTACTTTCTCACCTTGCTGTAAACCGACAATTTTCTTCACTTTCTTCTCTTTATCTTTCGTTTTGTTCGTATCCTTTTGTAGTTCCTTAGCTTTCCGTTTTGTGTTGAACATAACTTCACACTGTTAAATTTTTCAACCATTTTCAGTTGTGGTGGTTTGTTTTTGATTGGCGCTATTGCTACAGTACCGCTTTTATACTGCAGCATTGAAAAAGGTTGCTGTTGCGTAGTGTTTTATATTTGCAACGGTGTGTATAACTGATTACAATCCGTACTGTAGCGATGGCTAAGGTTAATGTTGATTTGGCTTCTTTGTAATATGAGTAGTATCTGATGTATCATACGTTTTTACCAGTATAATTTTTCTACTGTTTAATGATGGCATCATTTAAATAATGAGCTGGAAACAACACAAAAAGCTAGCTTGTTTTCGAGGAAGAAATTGGCATTCTGTACTTTGATCGTTACTATTATCAGTTAATTTTACCTTACTAGGAAATATATAAGCCGACTTATATCTAAAACGCGCAATTGATTATCATTCATTTAGTCGTTAAATGGAATAAACTGTTCGACAAAATCTTTTTGCTAACTCATCACATAGGCTATAGAATGAGGATAATGATCATTCATGGCATATTATAGAAGTCTATTCAAATATTTGTTATCGGAATCATTCAATACTGAATGGTATCAGACCCAAAAGGAAATAAAATGGTTCATTTTATCCAAAAGAAATAAGTGGTTTTGTCTCATAAAATACAGTTTCATTTATTTATTTATTAGCTTTTTTTTTTGTCTCATAAAATCCACCTTCATTCGCTCATTTCAAATCATCATTTGAAATGAGCGAATTTAAAAGCTAATAAATAAATGTCGCAATTTCATTTTTTCTATAGTCCGTAATTGAGAGATATGACATAAATTTCATATAATTATTTATTTCCAGGCTTTCGTAATGACAATTTTACAAAAGTACAAGGAGTAATTATGATAGACAAATCAAGTAGTCTGATCGTACTTTAGTTGAAAAAGAAAAAACTATTGAATTTTAGCATGAAATTTGAAAATTTGAAGTCCACGGGAAAATCTTTTTCCAGTTGACGATTTATCTTATTATTTCTCTTTTGAAATTAGTAAAGGTCGTTATCATCTGATAGCTTCAAATGTGTGCCTTACTGCTTCAGTACATTAATTTTACTTAGCGCCTTCAAGAAACCACATGTTATTTTTTCGCGAAGTCAAGGTATAAGTACGTTGATAATTTATGAAGAAAAAACCTGATACTATATCATAAACATTCCGAGAATCTTGGACATTTCATTACTTGTTCTCTTTGTTTGAATTACAGGCCAACTTCATTCTGCATTTTTTTCATTGACTGTTATTAGCCTTAGAAAATTTCCAAGGTAAATTGGTAAAATATTAGCTCCCAAGAACCATTGATTTAATGAAGGATTTTTATTTGTCGACATTTAAAGTTATACCGTGTCTTTTTGATAATGTTTCTGTTTGCATATCTTGGTTGTAACCCTCAGAAACAATCACAACATTGTGATTGTTTTTGGAAATCAAAGACATCAACAGTTGCAACATCTTTCTGATGAAGGAATGAAATGAACCTTCGCATTATTTTCACGACTAACAACAAAAGCTAACATAATTCAAGGCTAAAAGTTCATTAACATTTCAAAAATTTCTTTATATTTCGTCTTTCATTCTTTCCTCATTGAAAGGAAATATGATTGGTAACTTCGTAAATTTGTTAGAGATCGATTACGTTTCGCCAACTGAAGAAATTGAAAATCGAAAGACATACATTAAATGTCTTTCCATTTCCAATTTCTTATCCAACATTTAGTTCCAAAATGTGGATATGTTGGTTATGATCTTATGTTACCAGACTGGTATCTCGGGTGATGCGGGAGAGAGATGTTAAAGTACTTCTAGCACTTGTAAGTATCAAGGCGTTTAATGGCTAAGGTAAAATTGCCAATCTGTTAGAGCGTTTTTTGCATTATATCAGCTCTCGCATCTGTTAGAGCGCTGATATGATGCAAAAAAACTTTAACCATACATGAAATAATGTAAAGATGTGTCAATCTTGTCTTTTATCCACGTTTTAAGAGTCGCTCACCTGTTCTGCAAATTGTGTTCAATCCCGCTGATTCGTGAACTTCAGATTGGATTGGAAAAAGAGATTCAGATTCAGATTGGAAAATTTCCACTCAGCTTTATTTTGTTGGCATTTTATCATTAAATTTAGGGCAAAAAGACACATTGTCCAAACTTACAGCACGAAAAACATAATGACATCGCAATTTCACCGATTTAACAATGCTGTATTTCAGTATCATTAATTAAATTCTATATTGTACCGCGGTATACAATTGCTGAATTTTTTTAATATATCTGGCAACTTCTTTCAGCCTTCCGAATTTACAATTAAAAATTGCAAAATCGATTCGATTTGTTAAAAATGACTGTTTCTATAGAAGTTTTAGATAGACCATTGCATAACTAAGTGATAAAAATTGAAATTGTAGACAAGTGCTGATCAATAATAGATCCTTTGATTTCAAAGTCTAGCCTTTAAAAACAATACTGATACCATATAGGCAGAAAATGATAAATACACGATCAGTTTCACCAAGAATGGATAATTTATTCCTTTCATATGTCGAAGACAATAGAATCCTGGATTGACTTACTCGACACTCCGACACTTTTCTTAACTTTGATCCACAACAAATAGATGGACTGAATAGATGAGATAATCTAATCCGCTGATTATCAGCAAATCCCATGCGTGACTGTGCAAATTCATTGAAAAGTAAAATTCACCTATTTTTCCAGTAAAATGCAATAACTGCATCCTTCTTAATCGTAATAACCTATCAAAACAAAACAAATAAAAATTAGCAAAAGACCGTATGATAATTCTACCCTTCAGGTACTTTCATATATAAATTTCATCCGGAATCCTTTGTCGCATTCATCTTCCTTGTAAACAGGATAACAAAAAAAGAAAAAAACAATTTGGACAGTCATTTTTTGTTCTAAAACCCGCAGGTCTTTGGTATTATTTTAATTTTGTAGTTTTCTAAAAATCCATGCAAATTGCAGAATAATAAACTTTCAAGGAATTTACAAAGAGACACAATGTTGCAACAATAAAACTTTCCCGATCAATAAAATCCTCATTTTATTTCAGTGTAAATGAAAATGAATTATTGTTTCTGATAGTTGGTCCTAGTCTCAAACAACAGATAAAGTGGGAGTGAATTTTATTTCCCGTGAAATATTATTTTAAATACTCACTCAATTTAATTTTAAGCAAACAGTACGACTAAATTAGAACCCGACTTCGAAATTTATAAAATTTCAACAAAAAGGAGCAATGTTATGAGGGGACGCTAGGTAAATAAGACTTTCCGTACGATGATAGCTTCCTTTTAACAGTCATATAATTTTCAGTAATTGAACATCAAAACAAAACGAGTTATCACAAATAATAACAAAGTAAAACAAACTTCAGTCTCAATCAGAAAATGGGAAAAATATATAAATAAAAGCACAGTTATTTGTAATTAAATATATAACAGTTATATTTGATATATCAAATAAGCAAATCTGAAAAGTTCCAAGTTTCCGGCAAATAAATCTAGTAAAGATATTAATAAAATGAACGAATATAATAAGAGAGCAGAAACTATGCCTTAAATACAGCATGCTGCTAATAATGAGTAACAATAATATGTAAAAACAACTAGAGAAACGTTAATAATTAATTTGTCAATATCCATTTAGCAGTAAAAAAGCTTTCTGGGATAAGATGATTTATTATTAATATGACTGAGAATTCGTTGCACCATTCAATTTATAACAAAGATTCTAAATCTAGATAGCAACATTCTAAAACTTCTCCACTGATTTGAAATATGACGATTAGTTTTTTACTACGTTTAATTTATAGCTCAAGTTTACAAATATGATTATTAAGCCAGTTTTTGGGGAAAAAAAGTTCTCTCTTTATTTAAAAGGCTGAAGAAGTCTACGTTAGTTAATCGAACCAGAAGCTGATTAAAATAACAGAGTGGATGAAGTTAGATTGAAAGTGAAGAATTTCTATGGCATTATAAGTATATGATCAACTAGATACAAAAAGAAAATGCCTGTGAAATGAGGCAGTTTAAACGCTAATTTAAATAAAATGCCAAGTTTTTTGCATGTGAGAAAAAAGTCTGCATTCAACTAAATTCGAAACAGTTTTGGGAGTAAGACTTTTACAGGTCGATTTTACCCACTAATAAGATTGATTCCTCGCATGACCGATACTGGCATGACTTTCCAGCAAATGAAATGATAAATGCGAACATGCGTTAACAAACACAATGGCATCAACCGATAATGAACATATTTCATAAATCATAACAGTTTCCTGAACAGCCAATTTTGGAAACAAAACTTCATTTCAATCGAATTAACTTTTATTCTAAACCTAGAAATGTATCTTCGTATTAGAGAAGTGGCAAATCAGTCCAACTGATTAATTTGGAGTAGAAAATCTTTTGTTGCTTTCTTTCAACTTCCTTCTTTGAGTGCGAATTTATATTCCTCGAGTTCATAATCCATTATCAAAACATTCAAAAATATTAGTTCTACATATTTAAAAAAGCGAGCAGTAAAAATTATTTTAACATCCAAGACTTCGTATAAATTTGGTATTTGAAATATATGAAACTCTATGTAATATCAATTCCCCGTTCTCAAATTTCAGTTAAGAGAATGTTCTTCTCTCTTTGGTTATCTACTGCTTTTTGTACAAAAAGCTGTCCAGATATAGTTTATGCAAAAATTCTACAGCAAAAGTAGTAAAACCATGCATGGCTAACACTTAAATTACAAAATTTAGCAAATTAAGATAAGCACAACTCGCAAATCCCTTCCCATTTCGCCATCCATCCACTCAAGCAGCCATATACAATGATAGCATGCAAATGAGAATTAGCAACTAATTTACTTCTGATATGAAGCAATTTTACTGCATTATCTATTATTCTACCAACCCGTTAGCTCTCACGATGAACTGGTCTTTTTACATATGATATTGATAAGATGAGCACTTTTACGGTACGTTGCTGTTATCATTTATTGCATCATTTTAGAGCAGAAATCAATTGCTTTTAAGAACAAAAGGTTAAGTGTTGCGTAATTCTTAATTCAGAAATCAGTCGATAATGCTAGTCTTCAATAAACAATGTAAGTTGGCAATGTTAGCGTGTTAGTTTGCTATGCAATGCAGCTGTAATTACTACTAATTAGCTTAGTATCGAACTTCTACACTCGCTATTCTATCATAAGGAGGGAAAACTAGATAGCCATCCTCATCTGGAAAACCAGATAAGCATATTTTTTAGTTTTCAAGTTTCAAAATGAAAGCACTCATTTTTTTTTTTAAATATTCATACTTAAAACACAATTGAGAACCTGTATTTAAGGAACTGTAAGATATAGGTAAAATTGGATTCGGTAAACAAACATATGCCCCAGTAAAATTGATAAATTTAGCATAATTCGAGTGGGGAAGAGAACAAATAATCTTACCCACAAATATGTCACTGTTACTGATCTGTGACATGATTTTTATAAAAATTTGCAAAAATAAAAAACATGGAAAAGTGACCAAAAAGAGGTAAAGAATAGTATTAAAGTAAAGAGTGTTCATACGGTTTACATGAAATATGCAGGACACTTTGTTTGGTCGCAAGTTGTTAGAAATTTTTCAAACAGAAAAGCTTAAAAAATGAAGTGAGCAACAAACCTAGACATATGCTTGACAAAATTCGTAAGAAATATATATGAACAAGCGTTATCGAATTGTGCAGTGCTAATGATTGGAAAAAAGTAAAACACATTTTGAAGAAAAAATAAGATTATTTGGAAAGATAATAATAATCCAAAACGAGTAAAACTGTAATCAAAGCATCGCTCTTGTTTAATTTTCCAGTAAGAAAATTTTCTGGAAAGATAGAAATTTTTAAAAATTCGCAAAATAACTGAAAATGGTACTGTAGTTTGATACGATGTGAAGCAGTAAGTGACTAGAAAAAAAACTAGAAGTATCTGAATTCTCCTCGCTTGCCTTGTCGTTGTTTGATGTATTCCGGTGCATCGTCACTTATAATACCCGGACGAGGACTTAATGATAAAGATGCTCCACGATGCGATATTGCATTTACCTGCGATGACATCCGATCCTGCAAATACACGACTAAACATCTGAACTTACGACCCATTAAAAAAAGCAATAATAATGTTTAGCATTCAAATTATCGTATTCGCACTTTTATGTGGTATACAAATTTCATATTCGAGACGGCTTTCAGATTCCTCCCAACAATTATTCGAGAGTATTTTAAAAAATACGAAATATTTTGGACAAAGACACATTGCCGCACGTGTACCTATTGAATGAAATACTTACCACGTGAAGCGTCGGGTCCTGAGGTGGTAACGACTGAGGAGAACTGCGATCTACGCTTACAACAGACAATATGGTATGCGGGACGTAACCAACACGGTGATGAACATTTTTGCATTCCCACCAATTTTTATTATCGTTTAAGACCTGGAACCACATTTTTATTTAGTTTTCAGTTCCAAAAAACTTCTGCATTGAATGAGCTATTCTGAAATTTTGATGACACATGTAAAAACACACAACAATCAATAATGCATCTTAAAATTTTTTTTTGAACTCACCTCAAGAAATTCACCCTGACTGACAGTTAATTCCTTCGGGTTTTGTGCAACTCGAGTATGTGTAACTTGTACGAGTTTGGCATGACGAGCTATAATATCGTCTAGAAAAGCTCGTTGCCGTGGACTCTGCTCTTGTATAATCGGTCCAAATGTCGGAGTTGTATGCTGCTGTTCATTGTCATTAAACTGAGACTGATAAAGCGGCCGTCGCGACATAGCTGGTGACGGCTGACGTGATGTCCTGCAGTCTTTGAGTTATCATATTTGTTGCAAAGACAACGATCAAGTATAATGAAGGTAGTTGTATAGTTGAATAAATCAACAATAAATGAAGAAGTATATAATTTAAAACAAATTTACTCATTCTGTCTTGCCGTGTAACTGCTGCCCACTGATCTTTGTTCGGCTTCTTGTGCCATCATTTCTTTTTCAGCAGCTAAGCGCTGCTTTTCCTGTCTGGAAATAACATTAGCTTCAATTTACTGAGATATAATCATCATTTTCCATTCCGTGAAAAATGCAACATGAAGGGTAAAAGAGTAACTCATATGGATACTGCCATCCAATTAACACTGGACGATGCTGATTCTTTTCCACAGGTCTTATAAGTAACAAATATACAGCATGATAACTTTTATCATCTCATTTTCAGTGTATATACATTACCGCCTAAGCCTGAGCAAAGTATAGTTTAAATGTTGCTGTTTTACTAAAATGTTTTGATGAAATTTCATCAAATTTTTCTGTGTCCCATCTATTTGTCCCCTCCTCTATCATCTATCCTTTTATAATATTTTTGTTAGGTGTCGCTTGTCAAACATACAGGATTCTGCGCTCATCTTCAATAAGTCGCCGTTCACGTTCCGCAATTTTTTCTCTTTCAAAATCCAGACGCTCCTTTTCCAAAGACATATGATCCAGATCCATATTTAACTAAAGATAAAAAAGTGCAAGAAAAGGCTGACAAACTTCATACAAGCAAAAAAATATTTTCTACACTCAGTTTCGTTATAAGGCGTGCCTAGTTAGAGACATCAGCTATAGAAGCAGTTCAACAGCAATATTATCACCGGTTTAAAATAAATATATCCATATCTATCCCATCACAAAACGTCATCATTTAACTTATCTGCGAATAACAATCCAAAAAAGTCCACTATGTTTGCCAACACGATAAAAACTTACAGCTCTTCACAACTATGCTACAATTATTATGAACAAATTTAAACTCTAAAGAGAATTTCCACACATTATCAACAGAGTGATCCCTGATGGGTGGTCGATGAGTATATGAATTTTGGGTAGGTGGTGGTGGTGCACTCACACCACGATGAATCGGTTGTGGCATTGACTGATATCGCGGTGGACTTTGTGGACCACCATGATTATCTGGATAACCATATGGTGCGAAACCATCCAGAAATATGGGTCTATAAGGTTTAGGCAATGGTCCAATCCAATCTTCTCTGCAATTTAAAAAATATGGTTTTCATTTACCGTTTTAGTTTCGAAATAGTTCCACTAAATTTTAATTTTTTCATTTCCTACTCAATATGCTGAAAATTATCCTAACTTTTATAAAACTAATTGCCTTAAGTGTGCAAAAAATTGCTGTGTATAGTTCACATTTATAAATTGAAGTAGAATTTGCTTTAAAAAAAAAAACAAGAAAAACAGACGGCGCTATTCTCCATGCTTCTCCCATAGCCATCCATACATCAGACTCTCTGCTTGTTAAACAGTTCTGTAATAGTTCACGAGTCTCTCGTGACAGCAACGGAGAGACGACCTGGAAAAAGTAGCGATTACTTTAAAAGCGATTATGTAAGTAATTGTCTAAAATTTCCTTAATAATTTAATTTCATTAATAAAACTAGAATTTTTATAGTCACACTTCGTTGCCTACGTATCTTATCGCCATGACAGACAGATACACCAAATATACAATAAATTGGTCTATTACTTTACCTTCTTCTTCTTTATCATACAACCTAACTAAATTCGTTTTCTTCATCATTCTTTTATTAAATTCGAGAAAGCGAAAAGTATTTTTGAAATCTTTGACATGAATACTATGGAAATGTAAATTATACCTGAGGAGCGATATTTCTTCCGAGGCCCCAACGACATGAGTCAAGTATGATTGTGAGTGGAGTGAACAGGAAATGCAATAGTTCTGGTGCATTCGGCTCGTGAATGTGATTTTTGAGCTTTGCCTATTAAAAAATGTATTTCCTTAAACAGATGAAATGAAAGACATTTTAATATCAGTGATTTTAAAGCCTAATCTGACAAAAAAAAAGCTAACAAAAATTTCAACCCACACTTAAAAATCATTACTGAAAGACTTCATAAGTCAAAATACCTGCTTCGAAGTAGTTGATAACTTAAAGAATAATCTAATTACAAGCGAAATGCTTTTTAATGTGAGATCAGGGATAGTTCACTAAAACAACAAGAATATCTCAACTTACCAGTAAATTGAATGACAACTTGAATTTTTGTAAAATGTCAACAAATTCAAATTCTGCGGGAAGTTGTGCACGCATTTGTAAAATACCACTTTGTGGATCAATAGGTGCACGTAAGTTCTGCTTACGATGGGAACGCTGCCGATGCGTTTGAGCTTCAAGTTCACGCTGAGCAATTGCAGCTGATTGTATACGGGCAACAAATCGTTCTATATCATCGAAACATCGATTTAATGTGTTCTAAATCGAATATTTGTAAAATACTTGAAGTATTTAGGAATTAAACTGGAAAATTTGGGCAAAACTTCGTGAATTTAAGCAGATTTCATAAATTCAGGTATTACGATGACAAAATTTATGAGATGACATAGCACAATGAGTTGATGTTTGATAAATGAGAGAGAAAAGTCAATGAAATCTGTTTTTCAATCCTTCCAGAGTGATGAAATTGAACCTCACCAGTATTTGCCACTGTCATATTTCTGAACAGAACTGCTCTTTACTTCAGCTTTCATTGCAATAGGCGATCAACAACAAGCAAAATGAGTAGTTCTGGTATAAATTTGCTCAGAAAAATGACTTCTAAGCTATGATGCTTACAGAAAATACCAATCCTTACCACGTCTCTTTCAAATGATTCACTACTGTCAGAACTGGCGGAAGTGTCGTCACGATAACCACGAGTAGGTGGCCCTGCAAAAGAACAACTCACCATAAATACACCTCACCAGTATTTGTTACTGTCACATTTCAGTATTAGCATTACATATATGTAAAACAGATAACAAATGTTTAAATTAGACCAATTTAATTAATTGAAATTATTTAATTTAATGATAAACACGTACCCATTATGAATGGCGGTTGATATCCAATCATGAAGCCCGTATCGCGTCGTCCCGTTCTTACTTTTTTGTAATGTCCCGAGAGAAATGCCTTTATGTCATCCACAACATCATTTGCTGAGACACGATTGCACTATAAAAACGTTAATCACATTATTTGGTTTATTTGACTGATAAAGATTAAAAGGAATCCCTCTCCCTCCATTTTCAGCAATTTATCGCCTTAATAGTAATTTCATTATTTAATGGAATGTATGACTATTTTATTGTGACTGCAGACATAAAAATTTCCCAAAAAAAGATTACTTTAAAACATATTTAACTACAAACTAAAATGAGGTTGAGTACCATAAAATATACATCAAAATCGAACCAACACCCAAACTATTTCCCTTTAAAAAATTTTAAAAACTCTGACAAAATTAAAAACTTTACAAAGGATGAACACACCTGGAAAATATGCATTTCAGTAGGATTCAAGCTCCTGCCACGTTTTTTATCTTCTTTTACGATAAATAATAAAATATTGTTGTATGCGTCGCGGGGATTTGTAGACAAATGAGCAGTTGGATTTGTTACCAGTTCCATCGGAAACTGTTCTACAAGATCCTAAAACAAAATAAATAATGAAGGGTTAAATTTTCAGTTATAATAAAAGCACTTAATCTTTCTTCTTAGCCTTTTTTGGCCACCCAATATAAAGTTCCCTCTAAAATTTCCGGAAACTCTGAAAACATATAATTTTGAAAGTGGACCATCTGAACCAGAGATATTACAGATTTTTATTCATTCTAAATGTTTGTTTTAAAGTTACATGTTAATTACTAACAACGCATGTTAAGTTCCAAATTTTTCAAAAACGTCAATTGGAATATGAAGGCATTTGATATTTCGATTTTTTTTAAGAACAGTTGTGCGATTGTTCTAAGACCCTTTAACTCTCTTATTCCAAATACCGTTTTAATGATTATTTTCGTAATTGTATAATAGTTTCTCACAGCTTATCCAAGAAAACTTAGAACTTCGAGCTTAATAGCAGCCACATGTACAATAAATACTGTTCGATTACGAATTGAGTTTTAGTTTTCTTGTTTCTCTTATTGTTATACGCAACAATTCAATTCCAAGTTATTGCTTAGCATTTCGATAATTCATTGGTCCGGTTAGAAATTCAAAATATCATATGCAATAATCTCATCACTGATGTAAGGAAAGTAGTTTATATCTATGGCTTATATTTCTTTCCGATTTATTTGACGAGGCAGTGTGCTCATTTTTTTTCAACCGTTTAGATGGAGCAATTTTCCGAATGAATTGATATTTCGAACTTCAAAACGTGACTTTTTTCAATTAATACAATTTCCAGAAGAAAGTGATAGATTTTCCTGTTGCGCTGGTTTTCTCATGGATTTCAATCATTTATTATCAAGGCAGATCAGTGATTAAAAATTTTATAGAAGGAAAACTCTGTAGTAAACGCAGCAAAAAATATGCACGTGGCACGTAATTTTTCCGACATATCTAGCGGGATTAAAAGTTTTCAATTCCTAATGGAAAAGTTTTCAATCCCTAATGAAATGATTGTAATGTAAGGTGAGGGAGGAAGGTGAAATGCTTCGCAAAAGCTCGGATTGGTGCAAAGGCGTCGAAGGTACTGAAAGAGAAATTTGTACGAAATAGACAGTTTTGCGAAACCTTTGTAATTCAGTAACACAAGGTTGAAATTTTTCATCTTGTGAGTTGAAGCGGTAAACAGTTCCACAGTTCTTTTGCCTTGTTCTAAGAGTTCCACAATTTGCAACTTCTCTGCTGCTAATATTATATGTCAAAATTCTCTCTTTCTCTCTCTCCCTCTCTCTCTCGAAAAAGAAGCACCTTATTCCCAAAATATTTCTAAAATGCGATTGAAATATGATATTAAAGTACGGAAAAAGGCTTGGATTTCAATATGCTCATTTCCGACTGCTCACTGATTCTTTTTCCTATCGGGAGTGGAGGAATTACTTCTACAGCAATAGGATTAGATAAGTTGATTTTGGAAGTTTAGGAATAGAACAAGATCAGTAGTTACTTAAATCAATAAACTGTTAAATAAAGTTAAAATAAAATCAAAAAATTTGAACAAAGAAATAAACCGTTTGTAAGCTCGATGCAGTACACCTACTGTTGTTACAAAAACTGTGGTATTTCGATATAATCGTGATGGCCCTCAAACCTCTTATTTTTATACAATAGGTCATTTTTAGTTTCCTTCGTGTTAGAAAAAAATTAAGACAAATTTCAAAAATTGAACATCACAACAAAAAACTAAGTAATTCTTACTCCATTTTCGTCTTCAACCGAGACAACACTAGGTCGTAATCTTAGTACCATAGGTTGTGCCCATATCGCACTACTATTTTCCAGCTGCTTCAATTTTCTGACACCATCTTCCGGATATTGCAAACCGAATTCTCGACCAACAGCAAATGTTGCCAAGTGTTCCACCCAGTATGATGGTGTATCATTCTCCACAGCGCTCGGATGACGACTGCCACCTATATTCGCAGTAAAATTTAAATAATATACAGAGAACGAGATAAATGAAAATGAAATTTTGAAATTGACTTACCATGAACGCTCATCGTTGAATTTTCGATTACTCCGTTGTATTGCCGTGGTGGGATGCTGTTATATGGCAGTATTGCCGGAGACGGAGCATTCGACGATAAGGAGCCTCCACCACGTGAATAGTAATACGAAGTTGAACCGGATGCTGATGGATGCCGTGAACTAGTCGGATAACCACTGTAAGCAGAGTAACAATGGCGTTATTCTATCATACTTCTGCATAACATAAAATTAAAATTTCAAACTTTGTTGTAAACAATAAAAACCTTCTGAAACAATATTAATTATTAAATAAATACCCCCTCTCCCTCTTAGGATGAAAAATATTAAAAAACTTCTCAATTATGTTGAGAAGTATTCATTGGAACTGTCGTTGTAAATCTCACATTTTACCTTTACGTGAAAATGAGCTTTGTGACCAGGAAATCGCTGTTATTCCCCTATACCTCTTAGATTCTATTACGGTATCATATTTCAGCGCTTACTAATATAATTCTGGCAGGAAAAGGAAAAGTGCAAAGTATAAAACAGATGATTAAATATCAAAGAATGCAGTCATCGAATGCTTTTAACATTGTTTACGCTGTCAGAAGCACACGAAATGTCTACATTGAACATATCAGTAATCGGTGAGGAATGCATTGATAACTTTAAATTAGCTATTTGAGAAAAAGGAAAGAAAACCTGATAACGACATGTTTTCTGTGTTCAGAGCTAGTTTCGAAAAAAAACTTGAAGACAGGGATAAAAAGTATTAGAATTCCTTCCCTTCCTATTAGGTATTCCCATTTTCTCCAAAGATCCCATCTCTTTCTATGAAATTGTTGTAAATCACTGCAAATGAGTATCGTCACATTCTGTTGATGAATTAAGATGAGTTCCACATTCTTTATCCGAAAAAAAACTCCAACTAAAAAAGTAAAAATGCATGCATACTTCTTAGTGCAACAGTGCAGCTAATTGTCACATTTTAATGTATTCCATGATACAACTACTTTATTAATAATGACTACTGCCTTAATGCTTTACCGATAGGAACTGTCTTCAGAGCCGAACATTTCTACTAATAGACAAACAACTATTACCAAATGATCTAATAAATCATTACTACAAGCGATCATATTACACTTTTCTGTGCCCTTCTTTGCATTTTGACAATTGTGTCTCGAATATCAAGAATACCATCATGGTATCGTTGCTATGAACCATTGTTTGCGATGAATGCCATGAAAATATTCCCGATAACTGATCGCGGTTGTCAATATCATTAGCAGATAAGCACTCCTCATAAAAAGGTACGGAAATATCACTCCACAAAAAATGAATCATATCTTTCTTGCACGAAATATTTTTTGAAACAAGCTCAACCAGTTTCGTTAATAGCATCTTCTGCTATTACTGAACAAAGAACATTATTTGAATTTTTGAATTAATTCATCCGGTCTAGCAAGTAATCGACTAACTGCGATTTAACAATATTTTAATATGAAGACAAGCTTTGATAAAGTTTAATTTCTTGAAAAAAAGATGCTTGTCAATTCATAAGGCTAACTTTATCACAGAAACTTTACTGATAATAACTATACCAGACGTAGATTAGTACATATGTCTTTGCGCTGTTTTAATCAAATTTTTTCTAACCCAATAAAGGAGTGCTTATTTAATTTTGCAGTATTTCAATTCTCCTCTTCTATTTAGAAGCTTAAAAATTTTTTGATAAAATTCTTGAGTAATCAGAAAACCATGAGTTACAAAGGCGATAAATATAATTTAGCTATTTCAGATTTCCTGTAAGCTGAAGTTGTTTGAGGAAATGCTTATCTGGAACGGTCCTTTTGGGAGTAATGTTATTAACATTCGGTTTTCCTCTTGACTTATTACGGAAAAATCTGCATCCGTCTATATATTATCAAAAATTGAAATTGATGCATTCATTAATCCTAATTCATGTAACAATTGGTACTTGATAGCTTTGTCTGTCAATTAACAGGAAATCTGTACCACGTAGAAATAACAAACGCTTAATAAGCACGATTCAATCTTTCCTACAGGATGACAAGGGGAACAACAATATACAGCAGAAGTCGTTACCAAGTAATTTGCCAATGCGTTCATGCATCAAAAGTAATGCTCTCATCTTCATAGTTACTTAAAAAAAAAAGATCAATAATGTTGTGTTTCAGCAATTGGTACCATTGCACCACTTTGCAAGAAGTAATATATCAAACAGAAGCATTAGAATCATGAAATAAGAAATGGAAATGTTCAACGAAAGCAAAAATAGATAAGAAGAACCACTGCCGAAATCTTTTTTTTGAAGCGATTGGAACTTTTCCAAATATGTATAAAAGTTCTATCGATAATTAACTAAATAAATAAATAAATAAATAATTAACTAACTAACTAAATAAATAAATAATTAACTAACTAAATAAATAAATAAATGTCGACATAAATTAAGAATTGGACATGCGAACATGTGTACAAATGTCATCGTTAAAATTAATCCGTGCAAATGTAATTTCAGCAATTAAGATTAAGAAATTGTGACATACTTGGAAAATTCGAATGGTACTGATTGATGGCGCCTAGCCGCAGGCAGCCCTGATATCGCTTTACGCGTTTTTGACGACAGGATTGGCTTTTATTGAGTGAGCGACTGTGTCAACATTGAACCTGAAATATATCGCAAATTATATAAAAACTTCTAAAAACAACAAATGGATATACATAGCATTTATCGATTGCTTCATTGCATCAAGTAAAATGATATTCGGAGATGCAAATTTTATTGTAACTAACAGTTCTTTCAACAATAAAAAAAAAGTATGAAAATCATTATCTAATTTACATAACAACGCTGCATTTCTATATATGATCAATGAATAACTGAATAACTGAACATGTATAAAAAATAAATGAGTTATGTTTTTTAAATTGGACAACTGCCACTTATAAACAATCCCGTTGATCGGATATAAATGATGATATATTGCATGGTTACTAATTAGTATTAGAAAATATCTGCCACATTACTGTACTTTTTTTTGATAATTAAAAAGCTGTTTCTCAAGGAAGACAATAATGCATGTGCTATTGATAATGATTCTTAATGCTTGAAAGATTTATATCACATGTTATTGGTGATGATAAATCTTCCATTTGATGGAATTGTTGAAGTAGCAAAAGTGGATTAAAGTTCTAATATCACTGCAATAGTAGATTTTTATTTTATTTCCAGTTCTACACTAATTTACTCGGGATTTTAAAAATCTCGCTTATCACAGCTACAGTAGTACTGTGGTATTTCATCAACAGTATTAAAGCGTCATATATTAAAAACACATCAGTAATATCAAAACCATGAATGAGTTACACAAATTTTGACAAGTTTTCTTTAAAAATTTAGGCCAATTATCTTGAAAAATTTTAGAAAAGGAGGAAATAACAGTGGCGATCTGTGATGCACGAAGAAGAAGAAGCTATGTCTATCGTACGGTAGTACCGCAGCATATCTGATTCGTGAAATGCAAACAACAAAACAAAATTCATGAAAATTGGAGACGGAAAAGGTGAACAGAAAAAATGAGGGATGGGATCGTATTAAACATGATAATTAGAATGAAATTTTGGAGGACAGAGAAAAAGGAAGAGGGAAAAAAGAAGAACGGCATGCAATTCCATCAAAATTGTTGACAAAGGGATCGGACCTTTTAGGTATGATTTTTTTAGGTATAAATTATTACAAATAATTTGTTAAAACTATTTGAAATTCGTGTAGCTTCTAGAAGTCAAACACCTAAAAAAAGTATATTTTGTTAAAAATAACATTTCTTAGGTTAAAGTTGGATACATCAGTTAAAGATTAAAGGTTTTTGTTCTTAACAGTATCGAGGAAGGAATTGCAAATGTCAAGCATTCCCTTACAGATCTTCAAATCCTTACAAAGATAATTTAAAAATTATAAAAGGCATTAACATAAGCTTTCCCCAAAATGCCTGATATTAAGCACAATATTACAGTTTACCATAGTGTTCCAATATGGACGGAGCTTAACGTGATAAATCATAAAAAGAAATATGTTGAATCTGCAAAAAGCGAATCATTTCTGTCACATAGAGAAAGAAGATTTGGCAAGCAGTTCATATTCCTCCCGAGATTATATCGTACCATTTAAAATAACTTTCTCGCTTAAGTTAACTAATATATTCTTATTGTTACAAATATATCCATTTCAAAGCAGTAAAAGTCCTGTTCGTTATTCACAAATCATTCGTAAAATTAAGCTACATTTCAGAAATAATTTCGTTCATATTTTTACGAGTTGTAGCGAGAAAAGTTGTAGCTGAATGAGATTCTACGGAAACAAAATTCAAAAAACTTGAAAAGATTTTCAATTTAAAAAAACTAACTTGCTGCGAATTACTTTAGAAAAAATGTACACACTTCGACAATCAACTCTTTTATTTTTCGGCATCTCTTCGAAATAATATGGCAGATTTAACCATATTTTACTCAAGAAGTACTCAAAGGTAAATGAATAATTGGTTGTTAAAATACATCTGCAAATTTTTAAGAAGGATTTGCAGCTTAGTTAGTAATTCGACATCCAAAGTGATTGGAATTTAAATTCTGAATGACATTAAATCTTTATTCAGATTTGACTATAATGCGATGCAAACAAAACTATTAACAATAGAACCTATGGGTAATGTAAGAGGACTAAATTAAACTTCAGAAGATCCAAGAGGTCAGTGCTCGAAACCATGTGAATGCAACCATCAGTGGGTAACAGTTAAGTAAAATGTAAGAAATGATAGGAAGGACTTCGCACTGCACCTTTGAATAGGAAAAACTGAAGAGAAACATAGAAAGGCACAAAATATGCACAAGGACATAGGTTTTTTTTTCCTCTTTGTTTTGAGAATATTTTAGGTAATTGTTTTGAGAATATTTTAATAATCCACTTTTATAGAAAGTGGCAGTGAGGGCCTGGCGAGCCATTTGACAAGGTTTAACTGATGATGATTCTTCCAGTGTTCTTTCTATTCTAATAAGCATAGTTGTCATTCTGAATAACGCTTTTTCAACTCTCCACTTCAGTCAAATGAGCATTACAAGGGAGGAGGCATTACCGAACAACTTCTAAAAGCATTATTTTGTTATGATTCGTCCTCAGCAACGTTGAGCTGTTACCTGATCAGAGATGAATGTAATTTAAGAATGTAGCAGTGCTCTTTTCACATCCTGCGTAAATGTAGTGTCTCCTTCTTGAGCAATAAATTTCCTTTCATCCATCTAAAATGATAGATTCTTCTTCCTCTATATTTTTTGCTCTACGTCTTTTTTATCCCTCATGAAATTGCATCCCTTTAAAAAATTAAAACTTGTGAAAATTAAAACTTACTTATTTATAGATTATTTAATGAAGTTAATTTTGCTGCATAGTAAACAATTTTTTTCTTCCGATCCTTAACATTAGCTCTAGCGTTACTTCTCATAAAAATCCTCGAAAAAAAAAGTATAAGAAAATGTAAATTCGTAAAAAGTAGCGGAAATTGGTATACAATCAAGCCCTCTTTAGCTCTTATATTATATTTCTTTAATAAGGATTAACAGAAAACGATCAAATTTGAAATACGTTTCAAACAGATTATTGGTCGAAAGCCGTATACGAGAAAGCACTCGATATAATGAAATATAGGATAGAGAGAAGATGCTTACAATTTAAAACAATTTAAAGAACCTTTAACTTTATTTACAACAGATTTATATAAAAACGTTACTACTATTAACCACTACTACTACTACTACTACTACTACCGGAATTATTGGTTTGTAAACTTAAACTAACTTTGATAAAACTTCCACAAAAATTAAAGGAAAAAATTTTTTAACATAAGGATAAAATGAATGCTTAGACATTGGAACTGAGAGGAGAAATTTTGAAAAAGAAGCAATGAGAGGTAGGGCGAAGGACCAATTGCACTCTACGTTTTGTCGTATCAAAAACCCATTCTAGCAAAGTTTAAAAAACCTGCGCAGATCTGAACAGAAGGGAAGGAACTGAGAAAAGGATGAAAACAAGAAAGAGAGAGAGAGAGAGAGAGAGAGAGAGAGAGGTGGAGGAATGAAGAGAATAGGGAGGGCTTTTGACAAGATGCAACGATTTCAGTTTTCTTGATTAGAAGGAGAGAACCTTGAAAAAAAACTGTCTTTACTGTTTTTGAAGACCCAGAGAGGAATGGGAAGGAGGGAGAAAGAATATATAATATTTATAACATATAAAACACACTATATGATAATCAAGAAGGATTATTAAATCAAGAAACTAGCAGTCAAATCGAAGGAAAGAGATGAACATCTAGGTATTCTTATTCCATCATTGTAAATAATATTCTGTACTGTGCGTATGGCATATTTTGGCGAACTGCAATACATTCGTCGTTTTGTTGGTTTCTCCAAGTGATACACGGCAAAAATGGAATGAATATTGATGATGAAAAGTGAGAGGAAAGCCGCAACTGTTAGTTAATAGTTGTTGACGACGACATTCCACCACCCTTCTAAAAGCTTTCTTCTTGCTGTCCTGTCTGACTAGCGTCGTACATTTATTTCCATACCATCTTGTTACATATCTTGTCATTTCATTGGATACTTCGGTCCGTTTGACATGTTTGTTTCGTTGCGTGCATATATTCACGCCAGATCAAGTATTTTTTTTGCGCCACATAACTCATTTCCCCTGAACATTTCTGTTTCTACAATACCAAAATGAATGGTACTATCCTACCACTGCCAACTCTTCTGTCATTTCCTCTCAATCATTAAATATATATATATAATAATTAATAATAATAATTAATAATAAGTGAGTAAGTCATTATTTGATTGACATACCACTATTTCAGATAAGCGACTTTGATGTGCGAATGATTCATGATTTACATTCGGTCCGTAGTACGTGTAAACGCGTCGTCATCCATTACTCTATGAAAA
>CAKAEH010001716.1:0-35220 GCA_916381525.1 Cercopithifilaria johnstoni | reverse complement strand
AGAACTTTCCAAGGCATAAGACAGCAACTGATGTGCATCGCTAAACTAATATTGCGGGAGAGCCTTTTGTATAACTCCTATTCATAAATTAAATAAATTAAAAGAATGTAATTAATTGCTCCCCTTTTCTCAAAATTTTATAGTTTAAAAGAAAATGGATTATATATTATATTGCAATAAAATGATTTTGATAAAGAAGTTTTAAATCATGATTAGCATAATCATGATTACCATGAAGAAAAAAGACTTTTTTTTGATTTCTCAATTTTATTTCTTATAAAAAATAGATGATCGTTCGTCATTTCTGTTATCATTATCATTACTATTATTATTGCTTATATCGTTATTATTATTCATTATTATTATTAGTACTATTATTGTTATTATTTATACCACTACTTTTATTGTTGTCTTTATTATCGTCAATAATAATAGCAGGAATTATTAACATTATCATTATTATTATTGTTTATATTTTTACAATTTAGGAAACGACTTCCCAAAAAATGGTATGAATTGCTAAAATGAAAAAAGCTTAAATGATATCCATTGATTTAAAGCATGTTTAACATTTCCCATTTTAATTTCAAACTTTTGGCATTATGGCTTAGCAAAATTTCAAAATTTTACAAGCATGATCATTCTTAACATATTTTGTATGCCTTCAAATATTACGCATGAAGCTTTTTGTTAAAATTGTTGCTTGCTTTATCTGCTATCATTATTATCATTTTTATCACTTCACCTAATCGTTATTACGATTGCTGTTATTAGCAATGCAATTCATTTATAATAACACTGATAATTATAATCATACAATAATTGCAATGATAATAGTGATAATTGTTATTCATTTTGCATAACACATACTAAAATCTATCTACTTCATTTTTCTCTAAACAAATAATTCGATTAATTTCGGATTGTATTATTTGAAATTAAATTAGATTAAAATAACCGTATAGCATTTCCGGAATTGAATTATTAAAAAAACAGAAAGTTTATTTTTAAAATGGAAAACATGAAAAGAATATATTAGCATTATTATAAGCTACAGTATATTTTATTGTTTCGTTTGAATTGTCATCACTTAAAATTAAAATTCTAATTAAATAATTAAATGAAATTTCAATTCGATAAATTTATCACACTCAAATATAATGATGAAATTATCTTTTTTATTTTGCATTTAAATTTGACTTCTTTTAATTTTTTATTTTATTTTATTTTTTTTTAAACAAAACATTAAATTTGTGTTTATTTTTTATACGTGTGTAATTTTCAATGAATATAATTATTTTTTAATTTACAGGTAAATATTCTCGTAAACGTCGGAAATCGTCACATTTTCTTGTTGTACACTTTGATAATGATCCGGATAATAGTAATCTGGATGGTTACTCATATTCCGGTATTCATAGTTCACCTATCCGTTATTCGAAAACACGAATCATCCATCCGAATCGTTATGGTAAATTATCAAACTTTCATTTTTCTATTATTTGATAAATTTTATTTCAGATTAAATTTATTTAGTAATTTATCATTTCATAGATTTTATCTGATTATGATAACATAAGCATTTTAATCGTAATCATAATTATACTTATTAACTCGAAATCATTTTTGTCATCAAAAGAAAATTTTAAAAAATTATCAATACATCTATGTTATTAACATCAATAGATATTAATTATTTGATCACTCATTAATTAAATTCTCAGCAAAATATAACTTGTTTTATAGATTATCTAACACACTATACTCATGATCGTGATCATGATAAGCCACCGCTTCCGAAAAGTTTAGATGATATTTTACCGGGTACACTACAACAGCATCCTCCAAAAATA
Organism: Cercopithifilaria johnstoni; assembly: GCA_916381525.1. Taxonomy (NCBI): domain Eukaryota; kingdom Metazoa; phylum Nematoda; class Chromadorea; order Rhabditida; family Onchocercidae; genus Cercopithifilaria; species Cercopithifilaria johnstoni. Next base: position 33,367 of record CAKAEH010001716.1, on the reverse strand, counting down.
CCGCTTACTAGGCAATATTCTCCAATTGAAATGGCACGATGGATCGCAGCTCAACGACGTGCAAATGATGGAAATCGTAAAATGTCACGTGAAGAAAGGCAAGATATTCAAAGGTATTAATGATACTCAACATTATAGCAATAATTCAACATAATTATTTTATTTGCTCAAATTTGATATAATAATGAAAGATAGGAAATATTGATTTTTTTTTTTTATTTATTAAATTTGATATAATAATAAAAGATAGGAAATATTGATTGATTCTTTATTAATTTTTATAAAAAGATTGATCTTATTTTTTTAATTTCTATAATAGGAGAAGACGAAGGAAAAGCCGTTTGGAGCGGGAGGAAAGACAACGACAACGACGACGTCAAGAGCTTGAATTAAGACGTGCTCATGCATATAAGGAGCAATTATGGCAAAATAAACAGTAAGATGGAAAATTGCTGAAAACAATGAATTTGATCTATCTCAGACGAATTACGGTATATCTCAGACGGAAAAAAAAAAACAAAATCAAATGCAGGAAAAATTGGCAATATTTAGGATAAAAGTTGTCGCTTAGCGACAATGAAGATGATATAAATTGCAGTGTATTATTATTATTATCATTATCATTATTATTTTTTTTATCAGGTGCTTTGTTCTTTTTCGCTTTACCTTCTCTTCCTGAGTTAGTGATTAATGATATGGGAAAATTTTCTTTCCCTATAAAGTAAATGTTAAAAGATAGAGCATCGATTATATTATTATTATTATTTTTAAATCGTTTAAAATATTTTAATTAATTATTTTTTATTCCATTATTATTTGTTCTATGAAATATTTCTGTCTTATATTTTAGTTTGAATTTTATCTAACGCATGAAATATTTGTCTTATATTTAGCTAAATTTCATCTAACGCAATTTTAATTTAAAACAATTAATTAATTTGTTAATTTCGATTTTTTTAAATTTTTAGTTTTACTAATTGACCAAATAATTTTATATTTCATTCAGAAAGAAAACAAAAGGAAAAAAGAGAGAGAGGGAGAGAGATAGAAAGAAAGAAAGAAGAAAGATTGAAAATAAAAGTGGAAATATTTTAAGCACTTTTTTTAGCAACAGAAATATAACAAACTTTTTCATCATTTTCAATTACAGTAAATTTAAAAAACAAAATACTGGAATTACTCCAACTTCTTTTTCTCATTCTTTCTTTTTAAATTATCAATTACGTGCATTATTGCAAATTTCCATATTTTTTTTACGATACGAAATCCATTTCTAAATTAGTTTTTTTAAAAAAAATTTAACGAATTATAAAATCTTCCTCAATATATCCTCGACTTTTTCTTCTTCTTTTTACTCATTTTAATATTCGTTTTTTTAAAACAATTGTAGATTTATGCAAAAAATTAAATTTTTCCACGTTTGAAAGTAAAGACAGAAAAGGAAAAAGGAGAGAAAATTATTAGCGATCAAATAATTACTGAGAATTTTTGTTATTTCTCATTCCTTTTCAATATTTTTAAAATTTAAATTTATGGCAGTTAATATTTTAACAATTATGGGTATCATTTTTTCATTCAAAAATTTAAATATCCAAAAAATTTTTCATAGTGACCAATCATTGTAAAATACTTTCATATATTTTGAATTGAAATGAAATTGCCTATTCCTAAAATTGAAAAATGAAAACCTTCGATACTTCGTAATAATTAAAATAATAATTAAAAGTTAAATTGGAAAAGTTGGACCAAAAATTTTTGTAAACTCTTTTTTTTTGAATAGTAGAATGAATGAAAAAATAGAAAGCTATCTGTGAAAAGTTTTCCACCAAAAATTTATCACTTATTTCTTTTCGTTTTAAAAAATGAAAATATTTAATTGTACAATAGAAATATATATCATTTACTAATCTTATCAGTGTTAGAGAAGAATTAGATGATGAAAAAGCAACGAATGAAATAAACAAGAGAGAATGGAAAGATTTTTTGCAAGCCTTATCATTTTTTATCTTTGCATATCAAAGTACTAAATTTTGATAAAATTCAATTAATTTTAAAGATTGCGAAAAAAATTTTTAATTTCAAATTTTTATTAATTAAAGTATTCCAAAAAAAATTAATTAATTATGACTTATAATTATTTTAAATTCACATTTTAACAAGAAAAATGAAAACAAAAGGCAAAATCCATTTTGTTTTACTATTATTGCATTCCATTACATTATAATAGTACCATTGATTCATCTATCCTTTAATATTTGTTTCCATTAATTAAAGCGCTATAACTTAATTAATTGATATTAAGTTTCGAAGGTTTTATATACATATACACTTATGTATAATATGATATTAATATGCTTTAATTGAAACCATAACTTTACTAGTGCTTACAAGAAAATCTTTTGAGCTTATTATAATGAATATATTAAGAACAATCAGTCTACATATTACTGTTTGTTTATTTTATAGTTTATATATCTAATTAATTATTTATTGATAACAAACGAAATGATAAAATTGTCTCTCATGAGATATTATGATAAAATGAAATGAATTAAAATAAAGGAAATCAAAAAAGTTTAACCATTTCATTTCTGTGTTTTTGAATTATCATTATTATCATTTTTTTAAATTATATTTCCTTTATTTATATTTATAATATTTTAACAATATTAATTAACAAATAATTAATTATTGGAAATTTTTTGTTTTCCTAAATTATCATCTTTGCATTAGTGAAGCTATGGTAAATTAATGTTAAAGCTGTTAAAATTATCTTCTAAAAAAGAAAAATCATTTCAATTTGTTTAGTATAATGAAAGATATGAATTATTGATTAATTCTCTTTTTGTTTCTTTTGATTAATCATTTTTCTTCAATTTATAATTTCCAAGAGTTAAAGCTCACAAATATTATATTGATATCATTATTGCCAGTTGGCTTTAAATGCTCTTTTTTTTTTCTTGTGCTTTATTTTCAATTTTTAATTAATTTTTCATCAAATTTTTTCCTTTTGTTTTTTCATTGAATTTTTCCGTTTTGTTTTTTCCGTTTTACGCCAAAAGAAAATAACCATTCTCACACTGTCATTTGCTCCTAATTTTGTTGATTTTGTATATGTTTTCTTAATTTTCATTTTCCGGAATTTTCTTTTTGTTGACATAAATGAAAATAAACAATATGAATTAATTAATTAATTCATTTATCCGATCTTGTTATCGATTAATTTTACGAAAAACGATTTTTTCTTCTTCTTTCCTGTTATGTATTTCATTTATCTCATTTCAATCGTTTTTTTTCTTTCCGGATTAAGCTATCGTAATATCATCCAAATCGTAATTTTGACAATTCCGGAGCAGCTATATATGGAAAAAAATTGTTTCGTTATCCAATTTGTAATAATTACAAATGTGACAAATTATGCCAATTAAAATATTCCTTTTTTTAAATTTTCGATAATAAGTTAATTTTATGAAATAATTTTTAAATTAGTTTTATTTATCTCTTTTCGTGAGAAATTAAAAATTTTCAAAAGAGCGATTTTCTTTTTTGAAACCTAAAATAAATTATTTCATAGGTATGAACCTAAATTGTAATTATTTATTTATTTGTTTCATTTCTTCACCTTTTATTTATTTTTATCTCTTTTACATTTACCGCTCACAAAATTCAATATTTACAATATAATTTGTAAAAAATTGTCATATTTATCATGAAACATCTTTACAATAATCGTTTACGATATTCGAATGATTTTTTGAATAATTCCAAATTTGAAAATAGAGAAATTTCATGTATAGTAAATAATTTCGCCATCAATTAATTAATATTATTAGTATTTGTGAGTGTGTACGTGTGTGTTTTTACGTGTGTGTTTACGTGTGCGCGTGTATGTGTGTGCATATGTGATCATCACATTATTTGAATCTCCGTCATTTTTTCTTTTCTCCATTTTAATAAAGCGCATTATTTTGTTGCACATATATTTTGATATATTACATTTCCTGATACAGTACTCCGTTTATTTCCGGTTTCACCTGTGTATTTCTGTTTAATAATAATAATGACGAAATTAAAATTTGATATTATATTTGAAATTGCGTTTGATTTACATCTAAATCTTATGTACAAATTAAAAACACAACAAATTAGAAATAATTAATGAAATTAAAAACTTTTCATTCGTTTTTAAATTTTTTGAAAAATTTAGTATTAAAGAAAATTAGTAAATAGTTAATACATTTCAATAAATTTGAAGTTCAATTTTTTACACACTCATAAGAATGGAAATGTTTAAATGTATGAAATGCTAAATTTAAGTAATTATTTAATCGTGCAATTGAAAATTTTAAACTAATTCTAAGCTACATTGATTGTGAATTAATAAGCTTAAACCTATCCGTATACGGACTTAATTAATTATAAACTATTATTCCAAATTTATCGTTATCAAATTATGCATACAATATTAATCATTGAATTCTATTAAGTACTCAAAATAAGCCCTTATAATGTATGAAAAATTATTTTCAATTAACATTCACTAATATTGTTTTAAAGAAGATGAATAAGATAATTGATAAAATTATTATACAAATTTGGTTGCATGCAATTAATATGCAACATAGTTTTTACTAACAATCATATCATATAATGAGAAAAATGATTGTATAATTTATTAGTGTTAACTATAATTGTATATAAACAAATTTTGGTTGTATGCAGTCAATATGCAACATAATTTTTATCAATAATCATATCATATAATGAGAAAAATGATTGTATAATTTATTATTGTTAACTATAATTGTATATAAAATTATTTATTAAAATTTTACTAAATTATTAATTTATTAGAAGTTAGAATTTTATCGATTTAAACTTTATTTGCTTTAAAATTTCTGCTAAATCTTATTCGATTTAATAAAATTACTCAAAATATTATTTATTCTTTAAATAAATTTTTCCTCACATTTTTTTTGTTTGATTGATTAAAACTGTTAAATTTTACTTTATTTTGTTTATTCAAATCAAAATTTTCATGATATCTAATCTTTGATTCATCTTGAATATTTCTACTAATACTGATAATTTATGCATGAAAATGATAAATGATAAAAATTAAAGATTGATATTCTGATACATTTGAGATTTAGTAACTTCTTTTCTCCTCTTCTAATCATTTCATCTTGAATATTCCAACTAATGCTGATAATTTATGCATGAAAATGATAAATGATAAAAATTAATGATTGATATTCTTATTCATTTGAGATTTAGTAATTTTTCTTCTCCCCTAATCTTCAAAAATTTGCCATATCAGTATTTTATTTCATTCATTTCATAAACTAAACTATAATAGTAAATGAAATTATTTGTATTTATTTTATTATCATAATTATATATTATCATATTTATCAATAATTAAGTAACTCTTTGTTATATTTATTACTAATCATTGCTGTTTATTATCTATCCATCATCTGAATCAATCATTAATCAATACTAATCAACTAACTGATAATTCCGAGTAATAAAACAATGGAGCCGACGAGGTAAGAGACTCTTTTCATTCCTTAATGAAAGAGATTGAAATATTTTTCAATTTTGATATGCCTAAAATTACCGAAGGAATCATAGTGATGCATACAGGTAAGTTGCATAATAAAGAAATTAGCAAATTGTTTAAATTTTACACGAAATTAATTTTTGAAGAAAAAATGAAAATCATAAATTAATAAATCGCTTAAATTAACAAGAAATTAATTATGAAATAAAATTGAAAATCGAAATATGAGAATTCAAAATTCTCACTTACAATCATCGTAATAAATGAATCAGATTATATCAAAGGATTATCAAATGTCTTTGATGTATTACGCTAAGTTGTAAAAATTTGAACGAATTATTATTATCATTAATTGAATGGTTGTCACTTAAATAATCCAATATTGCTATTGCAAAGGGATGATATAATATCTTTAAGAATTAAAGGGATATTACTATTCGTGTTGATCTAAAAGATTCAATTCAAATTTGTTGAATTCAAAAAAGGAATAATAAATAAAAGTTGAAATTAATGGAATTAATGCCAGCTCATAGATAAGAAACAAATAATCCAATCTTTCGTTAACAAAGGATCGAACTTCTTTAGCAAAAAGGATGAGCTGGCAGAACAGTTAAAAAATGAATTCTATAAATTTACTAAATTAGCATAAAAAGAACTTAATGATTTTTATTATGTATTGGAAATTAATTGAACAATTGTTGTAAGCATTTTCATAATATCAATTTTATTGATTGTTATCAAAATGAAATTTGAATTAATTCAATTCAATCTTTTTTTCCATTTTCTACTAAGGTTTCAAAATAAGAGAAACTACGCTATACCTATGGATTTACTATAACTTCCTTTAATTATATAATTCTATAATTCTATATTATACTATATTATATAATTTCGGATTTTTGATACCTTCAAGTGAAGAAAATTAGATGTATCGAAAGGAAAAGTATGAAGTTTCTAGCGAAACGGAAATTTGTTTCATGAATATTTCATGTTCACTTGTTGATACCAAATTAGATTCGTTATTTAATTATATAAGTAATTCTGTATTATATGATGATTTCGGATTTCCTATACTTTCAAGTGAAGAAAATTAAATGTGTCGAAAGATGTAGTATCGATTAGATGTATTAGATGTATCGAAAGGAAAAATTTGAAATTTATAGCGAAACGAAAATTTGTTTGATGGATATTTCTTTGTGCACTTGTAGATACTGAAATTAGATTCTTTATTTTATTGAGACTAATGAAATTGTTTTCATCAGAGGATATGTCTGGTTTATTTATTACGAAAATTGAGACTAATGAAATTGTTTTCGTCAAAGGACATGTCTGGTTTATTTATTTACGAAGATTGTGAAATTGTTTTCATCTGTAGGATATATGTCTGGTTTTACTATGAAAATGCTTACACCAATCGTTCAATTAATTTTCAATGCATAGTAATGTCAATAAGTTTCTTTTTTGTATTAATTAAATAGATTTACAGAAATCATTTTTTGAAACTGTTCTGCGAGCTCTCCCGTTTTGCTAAAGAAGTTCTATCTTTTGTTGATGAAACATTAAATTGATTGTTTTTCTTGTTTATAAGCCAGTATCGTCAGCTCTCCATTAACTCCTTCAATTCCAAACTTATTTACTACTTATTTATTTCGTTGAATTCAACAAATTTGAATTGAACTTTTTGGATTAACAGGGAGCAAATAGTAATTTCCCACCAACTTTTTTTTAGATATTATACCATCCCTTTGCAATAACAATGTTGAATTGAGTGACAGCCATCCAATTAATAACACTAATTATTATTGTTCAAAGTTGTTGATTTATTCAATGATTTGATTGTCGCTGTGAACTAAAGAATGAAAATAATCCTAATGTGGAAAGAGATAAGATAGATGATGTAAAGTTTAAATACATAAGTAACCAATGAAATGGACAAGAGATAAAATAAATGGTATGAAAATTTGCGTTCCACGCCAAAGCGGTAAATGAGAAGTAGGTAATGGTACCTTCCACGTAAAAGCAATAAATGAGGAGTGAGTAATGATATCTTCCACGTAAAAGCAGTAAACAAGAAATGAGAAATGGTTATATTCTGCGCAAAAGTAGTAAATAAGGAGTAGTGATACCTTCCACGTAAAAGCAGTGTGAGGAGTGATGTATGGTACCTCCCACATATAGCAGCAAATGTGAAGTGAATAATGGTAACTTCCACATAAAAACAATAAATAAGGATTGAGTAATGGTACCTTCACGTAAAAGCAGTAATAAGAAGAAATGGTATCTTCCACGCAACATTAATGTAAATGTGAAGTATGATATCTTCTTCCACGATAAATCATCGAATGGATGAATTATGTTTTATTATAAAAATGTTAAATTCATCATACATATAATATAAAATACATTATCATAAATAGTAAGCAAATGGCAATATCAGCAACAAATGAGCAAATTATAATTGTCTCTTCCATAACGCTGTCAACTACAAAAAAGAAACGACAAATAAAAATAGAAATTATTCGAATAAAAAAAATAACAAACAATAAATATGCAATGAATTAAAATAATTAAAAAAAAGCTATTGTTTTACATTTTAAAAATAAATATGCAAACACTTAAATTGGCAATAATATTATTGCTAATTATATCAAAAAAAAATTTCATAATTTTAATGCAAGGAATAAAATCATCACGAATGACTCATTCATTATTAAATTTCAATGGAAATTATTTCCATTGAAATTTACCGATCTATAAGTTGAAACTATTTGCTTTTAATGTAACGGTGAAGATATCGTTGAGGTAATTATACCTTTGTTCTAATAAAACTTTTGAATTTTTAGCATACTATCGAGAATTTTCAAAAAAATGATGAGTAAATTTTAATGCTATGTAGTAAGAGTGGAATAAATTAATTATCACCAAGATCATTTGCTAGGTAAGTTATATATAGTATCAAGGTATGGTATGAACCAAATAGGGATATTTTGGCACTACCGAAATATCTAATATCACATTTACTTTTAATATACCTACAATCTTCGCTTCTTACAATGTGCAACCACAATGACATTTTTATATGAAGCAATTTAAGATTGGATCCGTTTTGTGCCAAAGATCCGGAAATTTCATAATAACCTGAGAATACCACAAAAAAAACCGACAATATTGACAGTAATTAAAGAAATGAATTGTTTTGAAATGAAAATAAGCAATTATATTAATAATAAACTATAATAAATAATTATTTTTAAAATTGATGAATTTCATTATTTATTTAAAATCTTAAAATCTTTTATCACGACTATAACGTGGCGGTTGTGTTCGATAGGAAGGTGTTGAGTAGTAAATCATTGGTTGAGGTGTGGAAGATGAAGAAGTTGAAACAGCAACACCGGTAGCCTGACGTAAATTACCATCAATCAAGTATTGTTTCCAATTAGAACGTAGTTCAATTGCCGAATCACGTTCCTATATTAAACAATAGCATTATTGATTGATTATATCATTTCAATTTTAGCTTATTAGCAATTTTCATGTAAATTATTTGTAAATTATTTTGTTTAAATTTTTCACTCAAGAAAAAAAAACCATTCAATTAAAATCATTTCAATATTTTTGCAGAAGGAAAGCAAATATTGCAGTAAAGGAAAAAATTTAGAAGTTGAATCAACCGTTGAACGTTCATCACGTAAAATATATCGTGAGGTAGATGAATGAGATTGTCGCCTTTCTGGTTTTCGTCCTTCATAATGTTGTGATTGCATTGGTGAATGTGAATCCGGTAAATTTGATGACTGAAATTTTCATCAAAACATACAATTCAATTTTATTTCTTATTTGAATAATTTTAATTAATTAGGAGATCTTTGAAAAATTAAAAAAGTATTAATTACAATTTTAATTTCATTTTTAGTGAATAATTTAATAGGGAATTTTGTGAAAAATTAAAAAAGTATTAATTGAGAAAATTGCTAAAATTTCTTCATATCATAGGAAGATAATTTAATATTATAAATTACTAATGATGGTGGTTCCTCATAGATCGATTCATCATTTGGTGAATGATCCTCGGTGGTTAATCGTCGACGTTCTCGTCGTGGTGTTTGTCGATTAGATAGGGTTACTCGTGGTGATGATGATAGACTAAGAGATTTCTGTAAAAAAAAGGAAGTGGATAAAAAATAATTAAAAATTAAATTTAAAACTTGGCAAATAACTTTCGCAATATAAACTAGAATAGTAAATGAGGACGGCGGGATAAAAGTTTTGAGAATATCATTCTGAAATCGCAACACAAGTTGCAAATTTAACTTTTATTATACTTCAAGTTTATAAGTATCGATTGTGATATTATATAACGAACATTCCCAATCAATGATGAGCATTTTAAAGCTTATTTATTTAATCGTATCAGTAATTTCAGTTTATTTCATTAAACAATATTCCAATTTATTAGGCAAGACCAACAAAAAAGTTAACCTCGCTATTTTCATGACGTCGATTTTTAGTTGATCGATAATTTTCAATACTAACAATTGGATTCGGTTGATAGGAAAGCATATCAGGAACTAAGACTGGAGCAACTGTTGCAGTTACTGGTAAATAACCCGTTACTTCAGGTGGTAGCAAAATACCACGAGTAGTTGGTGGTACTGTTAACGCATATGAATATTGCCTAGAAACAGTAATTATGCAATCACTAAAATTTAGCTCTTCAATTCTCAATAATCGGAATATCGTAATGATCGATTGTTTACTTTTTAATTAAATAAATGACTAATTTTTTACAACCTTGAAAGAACAAATCTTGATCAGTGTGATCAAAGTTCTAATTTATACAGAGTCCGTTACCTATAGTTCTATCTGGTACTTGTAATCACATAATCGACCATTTGAATGCTAGTTTTATTATTCTAATTTTTTGCTTAACTTTCCAATCAATCCATATTGCTCTCTATCAATCGTTAAACCTAAGTTATCATGTGCGTCAATCTTTGATTCACATCATTTTTATTCTTTTTATTTTGCTTTAATAAATTAATCAAGCTTAATAAATTAATTGAAAGGGCAAACTTCGTTAAGCCATTAAGCTGTGGATTTGCACGACCTCCGGTTGGTATGTAATAAATGCTACCGGAATCTTCTTCAATATCAAAACAATAGCAACAACATTCGTCGCAAATATCTTGTAGTGATGAGAAAAATGATGGAATTTGCTCGGTGAGAAATATCATCACACTAAAACAATGAAAATTTCATTAAATATTAATTTATTTTACTAACAAAAAATTAAAAATATATTTCAAATCATTTCAGGTTAATTAAATTGACAAATTAAATTTTATTACAAATTAAATTAAACTAATGTTCATTTTATTGAAAACTGCTTTACAACTATTTTGATGAATGATGAAATAATCAAAAATGAATGTAGAATTAAATTTCAAAATATTTTCCACAACTTCTAATTATTTTAACATATTACAAAAATCATCACAAATATTTCACACATATCTGATAAAGCTGAAAAGCTAAAGAGATTATCTCGATATTATCTTATCACATTCATTTTTCTTTCTTAAAAAAAATACAAACAATTAATGATAAATGATAGTAGGCATTAATATATTTATCATAACTATTAATGTTATCAAAATTATCATTACTTACTTTGGCAGGAAAAGTAATAAATGAATATAAGTGATAAATGATGAGAGTAATAATATCTTAAAGATATGCATCATTACAGGTAATCCAGCTAATAGTAGTGGTAAATATGTTATCACTGGTACAAAACATGCCAATGTTATTGGAAATAAACATGACTGAAAAAATATTTCTTTACGCAAATAAATTTTTCATTTAAATGTGACAAATTTTATTTAAAAATTTTAATTAAGGAAATTTAAACAAAAAAATTAAGAATGAATTATATTTTATATTTCTTTAATCATTCCTTTTACAATTTACAGGGAAATTTTTCAAATTTATTCTTAACTTGAATAATTAAAAGTTTTTAATTTTTGGGATGAAATAAAACTATAATAGTTAATAATAATTAATAATTAATGATTAATAATAATAATGATAATATAATAATATTAAAATGATAAATAATAAATAATGAATAATAATAATAATAATAATAATAATAATAAAATAGTAAATAGTAAATAATAATAATAAAATAGTAAATAATAAATAATAATAATAAAATAGTAAATAATAAATAATAATTAATAATAATAATAAATGAAAAACGGATGAAAATAATTATTTAAACCTGAAAAGCATAGCGTACTCGTTGTTCGCCAGTTTTTTGCCTTTTACCGGCAGTTGCAAAATTATAACAAAAATAGGAAACAATTGTAGTTGTTAAAGCATTTCCTGAATTTTCATTTCTAATCAATGAGAATTGATAAAAGGTAGTGATTAAAAAATGAGAAATAACATAAATTGCTGATAATGTGAGTGATAATGATAATGTGGGTAAAGAATGCGTTACAATTATAAAAATTTCCGGTATATTAAATTTAACAATTATGGATGATCAATAATTGATCGTTCATTTTAAATCGATGGAATTTAAATTATTTTAATTTTATTCCACACTTAATTAATAAGTTTTAAAATTGCAAATATCTCAAATTTTTTTTATATCAAAATTAATTAGGAAATAACAAACCAGCCAAAGCCATAAATAAGGTAATGGCATTAATTGGAATCATCCAATAAGTTGCAAAACCAATGACACCAATAATAACTGAGAGATTACATAATAATACTAGTATCGTTAAGGATGGTATCCCAAAAAGGAATAGCGATAAGGTACAAACACAGCAAAGAAGTAGGCTGAATGCTACGATTACTGTTGACATTATCTAAAATGGCTGTTAAATTTGTAAATAATATTATCGACCAATTATCTATTGTTATACGTTGTAGTATGGTATTATTACGGTATTATTATGGTATCATTTTGCTATATCATAATAATATTTGCGAGAGATTTATATACCTGTAAATTATTCAATATGTAATATATACCTGTAAGTCATGCTGAATGGCAAAAATAAATGGTGTCTTCACAAACATTGATATGCCAGCTGAACGAGCCTTGTTCAACAATTCATTAATAACAGATAATCTGCAATTTATAATATAAAAGTTTTTTTGCTAAAAAAAATTTATAGTACTAATTTATGTTATTTTTACTTATACTATTACTTATACTAATATTACAAACATTAATGCTAATATAATATAATACAAAATAATCAGAAATTAATAGCACTAATATTTCTTGCAATTTAGCAACTAACCGTTTTTGAACACCTTTAGCTGTTAATTCAATATACATTCTTGATCCGATGATACGTGTTTGAAATTTATCAAAAATTATATCATTTCGATATTTCTTGTAATTTTCAGCTGACAAAAAAACAATAGCAATAATTGGCACAAATGTATCCTTAAAAAGAAGAATTAAAGAAAATTCTTCATTCTTTCTCTTTTTCAAAAAAGAAATTAAAATCATTTATAAAAACATTTTTTTTTAATTATAAATTATAATCATATAGATTATTATAATCATTAATTTATATGGTTCTGTTATATAATTAAATATATATATATAATTATAATAATTCATATATATATATGATCATAATAAAAAGACTTAGTTATAATAATTACTTAATTATCACACTATCAGTACAAATAAATTAAGTTAGAACTATTCTATCTAGTTATTTGCAATCATATATATCTAATCCAACTTACAATAATAATTTCAGACTATTCATATTTAAGTATGGAATATTTGGAAACAGTTGAAATAGGAAATGAATGGACTGTTTTAGTAAAACAAAGTTATAGAAACTATTCGCTGTTCCAATATTGGAATAAAATTTCACAAAAACAATAAACTAGAATTTAAATTATTTTTATACAAAGCTTTTTTAATTAAAAAGGGATACAAAATTCATTTCAAATTTAAGTTACTATTTTTATTCTTTTTTCCAATTAACTTTTAAAAATGCATGAGGAAAAGTTATATGTGATTACATTTGTAATAATTCGAAATCGAAAAACTCAAAAAATAATAGATGAAATAACTTAATTGAATTAATGAATTACTATTAATGTACTATTTTTATGCTTTCTACCAGTTAACTTTTAAAAATGCACGAATGATTGAAAATAAAGTGGGAAATAGAAAAGTAAGTATTACTTAAAGATATATGTGAATACATTTGTAATAAATCAAAATCGAAAAACTCAAAAAAAAAAATAGATAAAATAGCTTAAAGGTATTATTAAAGGTATTAAAGGTATTATTTGAATTAATAAAATAGCCTGTAATGATTTACCGGATTTATATCGTAAATAGTTGTACTTTCGAATCGTACGAAATCTTTCAACCAACTCATCGATTTTGTTGCAAATTGATTTTGCTTGAAAAAAAATTGCATGATATACCGAAATAATAAATATTAAGAGGAGAGTAATTAAAAAAACTAAAAACTTAGAAAGCCACAAGTGAATACTATATTGTAATAAATCAATACCTGAATAATTTAATTTTAATTTGAAAAAAAATTTCCATCTTACAATTTTAATTTTTTCGTAATAAATTAAGAGAAAAGGCCTTACAATAGGCTATAATAAGCTATTCGAGTATTGCAACAATCTCATCCTTATGCAATTTTAATTTTCTCTTAACAAATTAAGAAAAAAGCCTTGTAATAGGCCTATTCGAGTAATGCAAGAATTTCATCCTTATACAATTTTAATTCTATTAATAAATGAAGGAAAAAATCCTTACAATAGGCCAATCGAGTATTGCAAGAATTTCATCCTCATGCAATTTTAATTTTATTATTAATTTAGGGAAAAAAGCCTTACAATAGGCTATTTAAGCATTGCAGGAATCTCATCCTTACACAGTTTTAATTTTCTCTTAACAAATTAAGAAAAAAGCCTTGTAATAGGCCATTCGAGTATTGCAACAATCTCACCCTTACGCAATTTTAATTTTATTATTAATTTAGGGAAAAAAGCCTCACAATAGGCTATTTAAGCATTGTAGGAATCTTATCCTTACACAATTTTATTTCTACTAGTAAATGAAGGAAAAAATCCTTACAATAGGCCATTCGAGTATTGCAAGAATTTCATCCTTACGATGTGGATCAAGATAATCAATTGGTTCATCGAATACTAATTCAAGAAAATCTTCATATTGTCCAAATTCAACACGATAATTTTCAATGAATGCACGTGATTCAGTTTCTTTTGATAAGAAATATTCCTCCTTCAGATCTATTCTTAAATAAAATTACTAAAATAAATTATCAAATTTTACTCTTCTTTAAATTTTTTTTAAAACTTATCCAAATTATTCGATATTATTAATTTAATTAAAAAAAGTTTAAATTAGAAAAAAACAATTAATACTAAAATTTTTTGTGTTTTAAATTCCATCTTTTTTTTTGAAATAAATATTTTTAAATAAACTTTTATTTGTTTATTTGTTTTTGTTTTTGTTTTTGTTTTGTCATACCGAACATCTTTGCATCCCCAAATAGCAAGTACCAAATAGATTGCAAAAATGAATGCAACTGGACATCGTAAATATGAATTAGCCATTGCTGCAGCAGTTGCACGAGAAAATGATGGCTTAGTATCAATAAGTTTTTCATGGAGCATTTCAATACTTCGATCATTGAATTCATTAATTGTTCGAGCTATAAGATAATAATAATAATATTAACGATGAATAAAAATTATATTTTTTAATTTAAATTTTAATCTAAAAAAAATTTCACTTTTTTGCTGATATTGTTATTACTGTAATAATGATTACTGTAATAACAGTATTAGCAAAAAGGATTACTGTGTGTACATGATTACTGTGTGTACTGCATTGAAAAAGGACATAAAAAATAAATTGAATAAAATTAGCTTCATTTTGTTTAAACTTAAATTTAATAATTAAATGGATAATTTATTTGTTGTTAAAATTTGAAATGAAAATTCCAATATTTTTCATTTCAAATTTTAACAATAAATAAATTATTTATTTCAACAATCTATAATATGCAATAATTCTTTTCTCCATCCTTTTCTCTGATGTTTTATTTGTATGATATCTGCTTGAAATCGTAAATACGTTAAAGTAATAATTCCAATACTTAAAATATAATTAAAATATATTAATTTGATTTTTTTTTAAAAATACAATTTCAATAATTAAAATATAATTAAGTATAAAATTTTAATTTCTTTCTTTTTGTTATTTAAAATATTTCATCGATTTAAGCAGGCATATAGAATAATAATTCTTCGCTCATAATTAATAATATTAATTATTGTAATTGTAATAAACAATAATCATTGATCATAAAAAAAGATACCGACGTTTTTTTGTATTTTCATTTCATACTTTTCAAATATTTCAGAAAATTTTAAATTTTTATCATATGATTTTTTTTTTCAGTTTAAAATGACAACTTACGAGCAAAATGTGTATCACCGGAACGAAAACACTGGTACCACTTGACACCTTTGGTTTCACGACGGCCCGTAACATAAAGGAATACGGTGAAAAAGAGGAGAGCAAAGGTAAGTAAAATGGCGACACCAGCGGCTAATACAAATGACATATATTGCAGATATGGACTTTTTGTCATTGAACCGATCACTGCTGTAATATTTCATTAATTTATAATCTAATGAAACATTCTTTCTAATGTCTGAATAAAATTAATAGCGATTGCATTATTAATGATTTTCCGCTGATATTACTTATCATTTTATCATCCATTCTTTTATATTTCATAATAGAACAATAATGAAAATAAGATATAAAATTTAAATAACAATTAAGGCTTTTAGATATCATTTTAAATTATAAATTAAGTTAAATTTATTAAGCAAAATAATTGGTACTAAAATTTTTATTTCTTTTTTTAAAGTGAAGAGATTATTAAATTATACCGTAATTACTACAAAGTATTCATTTGCTTAAGATAGAATAATTTGCAACTTCAAACAACTGATAACAATTAGTGTAAATGTAAATTAGTTTATAAAATTATCTAATAATTAACTATTAATTATTACATAAATCTCAAAGAATTCCGTTTTTTACAACCGGTTTTGTTTCCATACCAATAGAATGAGGATGTGAAGATATTTGCATATGTATATGAATTTTTCAATAAATAGAAATTTCAAAGGGATTAAGATAAAAACAAGAATAATAAACAAAAGATTTTGTTGGCAACAAATTCGAATACAACTACCAATTTCGATTGCTCAATTTATTATTTATACGTATTATTAATTAATCAAGGCACTATATATTATTAAATAATCAAAGCACTGAGAAGGAGTAAATTCATATTTTCCTCGATTTATTTCATACTTCAAAAATTAGAAATCTACGATTATACTAATAGATCTTTTCTCCTTCTTCAAAATTCGTATAATCATATAAGTTTCATTTCATATATTTTTATAAGTTTCATTTCATATATTCATATTCATATAAGTCAAAATTCATATAAGCAAAATAATAAAAGATTTTGAAATGGATTTTTGAAATTTGAAATTCGGTGGAAAGGAAGAAAGAACAAAGTTTTTTCAAATTCAATATTAAGCCATCAAAATGAATATAAATAATAAAATTCTAAATAATAAAACTTATAAATGATTTTATTAAAAATAAAAATGATATTAATCTCATCAGTGAATATTATCAATCTTTAAATACTACAAAATAATTCTATAAATAATAAAATTAGGAATGATTTTATTAACAATTAAAATGATATTAATCATATCAATGAATATTATCAATCTTATCCTTTTAATTTTCGATCAATCTTATTTTGATAACAATTTTTGTTTGTTAAATTTCAAAAAGAAATTCTTTTTAATTTTTTGAAAGAAAAAAATGCTCCAAAATAATTTAATACCAAATTGAATTCAATTACTTTATTAGCATTATTATTTTAAAATCATGATAAAATCATAATGTATCTAAATACTATTAATTTTTCCTAACATATAAATACTTTTAAAATTCTATCAAATTTCATTACTTTAACTTGATTACCAATAACTTAATTATTTACTATATTTATATTTACTAATTATTACTAATTAACTAATTAAATATAAATATTTACTGATTATTTGCTTAATTATTTACTTAATTACTATAACTTAATTACTCAAATTGGATTCTTATTCTGAATCTTATTAACTTCTTTTTTAACAATAATTATTTATAATAGTTGAAAAAAGAAAAGGAACTCTGTAATTTTTAATTTATATTAATTATATATTTTTAATATAACAATAATAATTCATTAATTAAAAAATAAAGATTATTTCTTAATGTTTTCAAAATTTATTCTAAAAATGATAACAATTTTAGTATCATATCAGTGTATCAAATGATAACAGAAACATTTACCAAAAGTAATGATGATAATAAATGCGGTAATTGTGGTACATGGTGCATCCCAACTTAAAATCAACGATAACTTTTCAACCGGATCACATGCAACATTTGAATACTTCGACCATGTATTCTCTAACGTAAAAAGCATTAATATTCCAATACCTGAAATTTTTCAAATTTCAATAATTCATTGTAGTAATTGATTAATGATATAATTATAATATAAATAATTCATAGTAGTAATTGGTTAATGATATAATTAAAATACCTATTTTACTTATTATATACGGATATAATTGCTAATTTTTTTCTAACACACTATCAATTTTATTTGTTAACCTAAATTTCTAACCTATTTAAACTAATTCAATATTTTAATTATTGAATATTTACTTCAATAAAAAACATCCATTCTTGTTTATCCATTTTTCTCTCCATTATATAGATTATTAGAATAACTCCTACTTACTATCCATATTTTATTACTTTCCTAATTGATTGAAATGAAAGAGAAACACTTATACCAAAGTATGTAATTTTAATTTCGATTAAGTGTTAATTATTAATTTGTATTTTGAGAAATTTACAAATAATACCGATAAGGACGAAAAAAATTGGGAAAACGATCGCATTAACATATCCAACTCCGGTTAATTGAACAAAAAAACCGGCCAAACATGAAACGATCAAAATAATACCAATTACAAAACCCAGAACCGGTTTACTCTATAACATAATCCAGAACATTTCTAATTATTCATATATAATTAGACAAAAAAAAAAGTGATATTGCTATCAAATTGTCGCCAAAAGAAAATTATGCAAATTTTGTGCGATTATTTTGATTAAATAAAAATATTTCATAATTCTTTTTTTTTCAAGAAAAAAATCATTCGAAATTGAATACTTAAATTTGTTAATGAATTAATTTAATAAAATAGCAAAATTTGGTATTTGAATTTGTTAATGAATTACCAAAAAAAAAAAAAATTACTTTTATTAAATAAAAATATTTATAACTTTTTTTTTCAAGAAAGAGATTATTCAAAATTTAATACTTAAATTCGCTAATGAATTAATAAAATTAATATTGTTAATGAAATAATGATTTAAAGTTGTTAATGAATTAATGAAATAAACTTATTAATTAATTCTTTTACGAATACAAAAAATTAAGAAAAATAAAAGATTAAAATTTAATTTTTTAATTTTGAATCTAGAATAATTAACAAAATAATTAATGAAACAATTTTTGATAAGACAAATTCGATTGCTAAATAATATTTGAAAAAAAGAAATGGATAAATATAATATGTTAGATAAAAATTAAAACAAAAACAAAAAATTTCATTTAATTAATTATTAATGAATTTATAATTTGAAATATACTTAATGAAGGTATGCTTTTTATCTTGTATTTGAAATATATCAAAACTTTTTTGACTTGTTAAAGAACAAACAGCACAATGGAATTCGAATTCGATAATTATCCATTAGCGTAAGAAATTAATTTCAGTATCGATTCAAATGTTTATCTATTAGTGTATGAAATTAACTTCAGTATTTATGTAACATGTGGAAACAAATTAATTAAAAATAACTATGTGAGATTAATTAAATTCGTGAATAATTCTGATTTGTTGTTGTAAAATTATAATTGATTTAATCAATTCCTTTTTGTTTTTTTGTTATCAAAAAATTTGTTCATTTGTTTTTGAGCATTATTTCCAAAAAGAAAAATGATTACCTGATAACCATTTGCGCCAAAACTTGCGGTTAAGCATGTAAACATAAGAAGAGCTGCAGATGCAATTAGCAAGTAATGCATTGTTTCTAAACCAGAAATGACTTCTTTAACAAATTCATGATATGACCACCAACTGATATCAGCATTTAAATTCTTTTCTATCTCTTTTCGTTTCTCATTCATCTATAATCATTCTATAGCTTTTTTGCTTTTATTTATGAAAATTTCAAAAAGGTCATAAGGTCATATTAGATGAGTCATATTAGGATGAGTCATATGAGTCATATTAGTCATATTAGTCGTATTATATTAGATCTCTATTATTTCATATTTATTCGACTTGAATTTTTTATCAATTTAATATTTATCATACATTGTTAAAGTTTTATTTCTATTAATAAATAGAACAAAATTTGATTAAAATAAATTTAAGCTAATTAAAATTTTTTAAATTAATTCTAAATTAAAATGTTAAAATATTTTATTATATCAAATATTAATATTTGTAAGAAAATTTTTTGATAAGTTGTTGCCATCCATAACAATTTTTAATAATGAAAGTTATGCATGATAAAAGGTATGCATTCATTAAATGGTCATTTGTGAAGTGACCATCTAATAATATGAAGTGTATTATCTATTTTTGTCGTTTCATTCCCTACAGAATGAATGATGTCAAATATTAGCATACGTGATGATACATGTTTAGTTATAATGAAATATATCGTAATATTGATAGTGTAGGCAATTTCTTTTCTCAAAGAATGATATCAATCGCTATTATGATATGATATACATTCCCTACAGAATGATGCCGTACGTCAAATATTAGCATGCGTGATGGTACATGTTAAGCTATAATCAAATATATCTAATATTGATAGTGTAGCAATTTCTTTTCTCAAAGAATGATATCAATCGCTATTACGATTTTGATACACATTCCCTACAGAATGATGTCATACATCAAATATTAGCATACGTGATGATATATGTTTAACTATAATGAATATATCGTAATGATAGCGTAGACAATTTCGTCTCTCAAAGAATTTATCAATCGCTATTATGATATCATATCAATCGCTATCAATTAAAACTAATAATTTGCTTAGAATTTTTTTTGTTATCATTAATTATTAAAAAAAATTTTTTTGTAAACAAATAGTTACTGTTAAAACAAAGGAAAAAAATGTGAGAAATTTTAGAACCTTTTTAACAAATTGTTTGGAAAATTCATCCAAAATTTCTGAACGAAAATTTTCTTTAATTTTAAAATTTGTCCTTAACGATCGTGCATATGTAACAATACCATCTGCATCTGTTTCAACACCTGCAAATTATATATTTACGTGAAATTCAGCAAATTACATAATTTATAGCTTTATTTTAAAACAAAGAAGGAGAATGGACATTTTATAGAAAAAGCGAAATTTTGCTTTTGTACTTTGAGAAGTTTAAATTATTGAATTTAATACGATTCAAACATTATGGCTGAAATTACACAAATTATAAAGTATAAATTAAAAAAGCTTACATTAAAAATTTATTCGTTTAAATTTGTATATTTCAATAATTTTGAAATTCATTTCCAAAGTTACGATACGCGCAATTTGTCACAAATATTGGCTACGAAATAAGATTGTTCCAAAATTAAAATAAATATAAGATAACAGCACTTACCACCGAAAGGTAAGATACGCGCAATTTGTCACAAATATTGGCTAAGAAATAAGATTGTTCAAAAATTAAAATAAATAAAAGATAACGACACTTACCACCTATGGTAAGTCCAAGAAATAAGCGTGTTATATTTCCGGTATTTTTCAGTGTAATGATTGCTTCCGGATAAGTAAGTGCAGTTTTTGGATCACTTTCTAGAATTTGTTGCATAGGATCATCTTTTCCGGTACATGTATCACGACACATTTCCGGCCACTAAATAATGATAAAATGGATAAATGAATTTGAACGAAATTGTGGAAAATTTCCGTGTTTCTTTTTTTTCTGTATCTTTCTGAAATTAAACTTTTCAATTTCTTTTTATCACTAAAAAATAGTATGCAATTTGATAGCGTAAGATAGTTTACGTTATAATATAATGAAATGGAAATTTGTTATCAATTATAAAATTACTAAATTGCTAACATCAAATACTTTGAATCATTGAGTTGAAAACTAATAAATGATGAAATGATAAACGTGAGAATGTTATTATAGACGTGATATAACATATAAAATTTTTTTTTGTTGAATGATACCAACAAATTACTACAATGTTTAAATTACTACAATGAGTGGCTTTATAAATCATTTATTATTATGATAAGCTAATTTAACGTTCGAAATTAATTCGAAACTAATTTCCATCTCAATCATTCACTGTTTAATTTATTACTGCAAAAATTTTTCGATGCTAACAAATAATATAATTTCAGCAATGTAAATGATACTGTATACATATGAATTCGTTGTCCAAATAGAACTTTTAAAATATTCCACTTTTTGATCTAAATTTTAATTGATTTAATTTTGAATTAATTTTTAAAAATTTATGCAAATTTTTTGATGGCAAAATTTCTTATCATTATGCTTTTATTTTTGAAGATATAACCGTTAGATTCATTCGTTCATAATTGACAACAATTGATTTTATTGAATGACTTAATTTCCCGAATGAATTCATTGAATTTTCGGTAATCATCGAACTATGACCTCTGGAAAAAAATGTAATTTATTAAATGAAATTGGAAAATATATTATTTTCGTGGAGATATAATTTTGGTAAAGATTTCATTAAAAATCTTCATATAATTAAAACAAAGAAAAAATAAATCTGCTATCAGTGTATAATCATGATAAAGTCTCACTTTGATCGCATAATTACGGCAAATTCAGCCGGTGAATTACGTTTAATAATATTATACGCTGGATTAGAACCATTAAATGATAAGATACTGTGTGTTGTTATACGTAAATTGCTATGTCCAGTTGCCGGATATCGATCATTGAAACAGGAGACGAATGTATCAAATGGTAATGTAAGATTGATCCGTTGACGATATACAATTGGTCCAACTAATGATAGCAATACAAATATTATTGGAAGACACTAAAAAATGATAATAATAATTTTGTAACGAATTAATTATTTCAATCATAATTATAATAATAATCTTAAAAAAAAAATTAGAAGCTAAAGAAAAACAAAACAATCCGATGTAAATTATTGAATATATATAATGTTTTAAAAATTTAATAATTTTGTTTTTGTTTCAAAATAAAATAATTAAGTGATAAAAATAAATCGAATGATAACATACAACAAATATAGCTTTTTTAGTTGGTACCGATCGGCCAAAATACCAAAGTGCACGACGTAGGCCTGCTTCAACAAATCGAAATGCATACATTTTATAGACTGATCTTTCTTCTAGAAAAGAAAAATTTTTCAATTTTATTTTTAATCAATAATTTTCTTACTAATAAATGAAAAATAATTTTTTAACAAGTCCTTTGTTTTACTTTTTAGAAAAAGACAAAAAAAATTATTTTTTCAAATCAATAATTATTTACCTTTTCTTTTAGTTTTAGAATTATCATGCTTTACCATAAACCAATTAATAGGCTTGTAATTATTTGCCGTTAGAAGAACTGTTGGCTTAGTAATAGCAAGTTGCATAATTTGCAAAAATTGTAAGTTATAAATTTGCAGTAATTTTGCAAAAGTTGTGCAGTAGTTTTGCAAAAATTGCAAGTTATAAATTTGCAGCAGTTTTGCAAAAGTTGCAAGTTATAAAATTGCAACAATTTTGCAAAATTTACATATAAAATTTCCGATGAAATTATAAATTAATTGAGAATTGTTTTGAAAAATAATTTTTTTTTTTTCATGCCGATAATAATAATATTTTAAAAATTCAACTGCTGCAAATATTTGAAATATAATAAAAAATTTATATACGTCCTCTTCTATTCCACCATAATTCTCCCATCGAACGATTTATTTTAACTTTTCTAACAAAGTGATTAAAGAATAGGAAGAGAAATTTATCCTGTTGAAATTTATGGCCTTGAGAAGGAAAATTTTGGATAGTGGAAGTAAACAAATGATAGATAAATAAATTGTATCCATAGTTTTTGTTGAATGGAATTTTCTTCACAATTGACACAGTTTAAAAAATGAAAAACATAAACAATTTTTAATCATTGTTTAAAAATCATTGTTACAATTTATAGCTTTATTTCAGTATAATTTATCAATTGTGACCTGAAATTAACAACGGAAAAAAAAAATAAATGAAATTTGTTGTTGAAAATTTCAAAAATCATAAATAATTTCTTTTTTTTTTTTGATGAATTAATTTTTTTATTTTGTAGTTTAATAATATTTCGAAAAGATTTTCGCTTTTTTGGATATTATTTTTTCGAATAGTAATATATCAAATTTTGTATTCGTTTGTTTAAAAATTTTTCCTTTTGTTGAAAATTAATGATACGGTAAAAAAAAAAAAACCAAAATTAATAATTTGATGATACGGTAAAAAAAGGAGCGAGAAGAATTGAAGGAATGAATGAATAAAATGGAAAATAAATGAGTTAGTAAAATTTTCCAAGATTAATTGTTCATAAATTTGCAGAGAAAGAGAAAAAGAGAGAGAGAGAGAGAAAGAGAGAGAAAAAGAAATGATAAGAAAAGTAAATAAAAGTTTCCATTGTTTTATATATGATTTCAATCCCTAAATTAGGTAAATAAAAAATTTGGACCAATGGAAATAATTGATTCGAAAAACATAAATCAAATTGTGGTGATTATTTTTCAACGAATGCATTTTAAAATAAATTTATAGATATAATAAAAAAATAAAAAACCGGAAGAAACGAAAATGAAAAACGGAAAAAATTAATGTGATTAAATATTCCTGATTAAAATAAACCATGAAATAAAAGAATTTGTGAAAGGAAAAAAACATTTTTTTTTAATTAATGATTTCTTTTTTTTGATCATTAATTATGATATTCATACAGAACATAAAATAATTTGATTAAAGCAAAACTATGAAATAAAAGAATTTGTGGAAAAAAACATTTTTTTTAATTAATGATTTCTTTTTTTAGATAATTAATTGATATATTCATACAGCATATAAAATAATTTGATTAAAGCATGAAATAAAAGAATTTGTGATAAAAAAATTTTTAATTATTAATTTCTTTTTTAGATAATTAATTAATACATTCATACTAGAACACAAAATAATTTGATTAAAACAAAACCATGAAATGAATTTGTAAGAAAAATTCTTTTAATTAATGATTTCTTTTTTAGATAATTAATTAATATTTTCATACTGTATATAAAATAAATCTGAAATATTTTATTTTAAAATCTTACTAATTTTTGATGCAACTTTAAGAGTATCACCATTTGCTTTCATTTTTTCCTTTTCTAATTGTGCTACTTGTAATTCATTTGTAATACGTCGTACCAATGCTTTATCGGTTCGATTTTTCCGATTTGATAATGATGATGATTCTGATTCCGGTTCCTAATATTAATAATCATTTCATTATAGTATATTAATTATATGATAATTTTTGCCAAGTTACAATAAATAGGATCAAAATTTTTGAAACCATAAATAGTTTATAAACAGAAAAACAAAAAAAACAAAAATCAAATAATTAATATATATAATAATAATAATAAAGTTACCCGATAATTTATTGATGATAATAAAGTAATCCGATAAATTAATGATAAACACTGATAAGAGTGATTTATAATTATAAAAATTAATAATATCGGTAAATTAGGAAAGAAATTTTATCAGCAAAAAAGAGAGAAATAAATAATTTTAGATTTGGTTGTAATTTTATCCTAAAAACGGAAATAGAAATATTTTGTGATATCGAATAATTAAAATAAATTATCATTCCCAATAATTTCCTATTTTGTAATTTAGTCGTAAATCTAAAATCAAATTCATAAATAATTTAATATCAAAATTTAATAATGAAATGAATTATGGATAAAAAAATTAAGCGATATATTTTAGGGAATTATAAGAAGCGAGTAAATATACCTCGATGTAATTTTGTCGTTGTGATGATGATACAGGTGTAAATGTTGTACCATCACGATGATGTAATGATGATGATAAACGAACTTTTTCAAGTGATTTATATCCACCTTCTCTTTTACTCATTTTGCTATTATCACTACCACCACTTAATGTATCCTCACCGTCTATTTCATCATCCTGAAAAATTTAATTTAACAAAAATTAATCATACTTTATTTTTGCTGATAATAATCTCTTCTATGATTCAAAATCTTCTCCACTAATAAACTTGAACATATCAAATCAATCAATAAATCAAATAAAATTGAATGAAATTATTATTGTTGAAAAAAATATGCTCCCCCTGAATTTGTAAAATATAACTTTCTGTTTTGCTAAGAATGATCGAGAAAAATGATGACCGAAATGATTGACTTCATCAGGGGTCAATGCCGGCCAAATGTTAATACGTTTACTACCACTGATGAAAAGTCACTATCAGATTTCATTTGATCAAAAACAAAAAATCCTTTTTTCTTCTTTTCTAAATTACTACGAAAAAAGTTATTAGAAAAAGAATCGCAGAAAAAATATTACAAATTATTAGTATTTAATTATATTACAATTAGTACTTAATTATATTATAAGAAGTAATAAAAAGGAAATTGACTTCATTTCTTCTTTCGATGAAAATTAAAATTTGCATTTAATACAAAACAAAAATATAAATTTAATTAAATAAAAAAAAGTTTCAATTAATTTTAATATAAATATAATTAAATACTAATAATAATATAACTAAGAAAAACTTCAATTGAAACTTTTTTTAAATATAAATTATTTACTGAAAAAATATTCGAAATTATTTGGCAACAATAATTATGGACTTTTTTGTTTGCCATGAAAATTTGATAATATTTTAGCAATCAAGTTTTCATATCTTCGAGTTTATTTCGATAATTTAAAAATTAATTTAATTTTAGGAAAATATTATTTAATTAGTAATTTGGTAATTTAAAAATTAATCTAATTATAGGAAAAAAATTTTTTAATTAGTAATCTGATAATTTTTATGATTATAAAAATCTTTTCTATGAATAATTATGATATACTGTATTTTTTTTAATTTCTGATAATAAAAGGCGATTGAATTTTACTAATATTACTAATTGAATTATTTTATTAAAACGAATTATGATATAATTAAATTATTTGATAACTGAATTGTGTATTGAATTAAATTTGAAGCAAATTTTTGTTATTGATGAAAGCCGTTGAAATTGTTCATCATTCGATTAAAAGCGCTCATTTCGATCAAAATGAACAAGGTCATCATTATCAACTTCGTCCGAGACGTTTGGCAAATTCATCAACCAAACACACTTAAACCACAAATATCAAACTGATAATATACTAATGACCTTGAAATTCATCAACAATAGATAAATGTACAATTTTACACATTTCATTCATTTGTTGCATTTCCAATTATTATACTAAATTTAAATTTGAGTCTTTTAAATATAAAGAAAAAATTATGTAAAAACAAAAAGAGTTGTGTAATATTTAATTATGAAATTAAGTGTTTTATTTGCTAATTAGTATATAAATAAAAAAACACTAAAATATATACTTTTATATTATTTTGTAGTATATATTTTATCAGATAAATTTTAAATACAATATTTTCCTTATTGCTACTTATCAGTACTTCTTCATCTTTCCGCTCTCCAATTACTACGCCAAATTATGCAAAATAGTAATTTTAAAAGGGTAAAAATGTTAAAATTTAAAAATTTGATCGAATTGTTATATTTTATTTTATAAGTGCAAATATTTTTTTACATTCAGATAAATTAGTCTTTTTTTCGAAATAGATAAAGATTAATTAATTAATTAATTGCGAAAAGGAATAAGCTTTTCTTGGTAACAGATAAATGATAATTTCAATGCGGAAGAGTTCAGGAAAATTTTATGAAAAAAAATAAGCTCAAAATTCATAGAATTGAGATCACGAAATATCAATCGTAATCGATTATCATAATATATCCTCAGTGATATTGGTATATCCTCAATCGATTATAAAATATCATTTAGGAAAATTATAAATTTTCGTCAGAAAATAGATAAACTTTTATGTCAAAATCACTAATAAAATTATTAACAATAATATTATTTTATCAGTGGTATTAAATTATTTTATCAGTGATATTGAATTATTACTATATCAGTGATATTAAATTATTATTTTATCAGTGATATAAAATTATTAATATTTTATCAGTGATGTTAAATTATTATTTTATCAGTGATATTAATTTGCTATTATTTTATTAGTGATATTAATTTGCCATTATTTTATCAGTGATAATAAACTATTATTTCATCAGTGATATTAAATTATTATTATTTTATCAATGATATTAAATTACTATTTTATTAGTGATATTAATTTGCTATTATTTTATCAGTGATAATAAATGATTATTTTATCAGTGATATTAAAATGCTAAAATTAATCTCTTTTCTAATATTCTTTCCAGTTTGGTGAAATTTTTTCGCATGGCCATTTTTAATATATTAACTATAAGTATTGGTTGAAAATTAAAATTGAATATAAATTTGTTTCATTTAAGAAATTTTATTATATACATAATTCCAAACATATCTAATTTGACCTATATTACAATGAATAAAATATTCAATCAATTAATTATATTGATTGTTTTAAATATTTGTAATTTAATTTCATTTCATTTCAAATTTCACTTCTATCGTTATATTGATTATTTTAAATATTTGTAATTTCTGATCCATATTAGAATGAATAAAATATTACTTCAATTAGTTGTATTGAATACTTCAAATATTTGCAATTTAATTTAATTTAATTTCATTTCATTTCAAATATCACTGCTATGATTATATTGATTATTTTAAATAATTGTAATTTCTTTCCCATACTAGAACGAATAAAATTTTCAAATTAATTAATTATATTGATTATTTTAAATATTTGTAATTTAATTTAATTTAATTTCATTTCATTTCAAATATCACTGCTATGATTATATTGATTATTTTAAATAATTGTAATTTCTTTCCCATACTAGAACGAATAAAATTTTCAAATTAATTAATTATATTGATTATTTTAAATATTTGTAATTTAATTTCATTTAATTTCATTTCATTTCAAATATCACTACTATCATTATATTGATTATTTTAAATATTTGTAATTTCATTTCATTTCATTTCAAATTCCACTTCTATCATTTTTCTCTCCCTTTTTTCTCTTCTCTCTCTCACTCTCTCTCTATCAACTTTCTTCCTTTCACATTTATTTTTCTCAATTCTACCTGTGTAATTTAGCCATTTTTCATTCTTCATTTCCTAAATTTTTTTCTCTCTAAAAAATTTTTAATGATAAAACAAAAAGAATTTTGAGTTCAAATTAAATTAACAAATAAACTTCAAAGAATAAAAATTTCAAGTGAAATTTTGAAAAAAAATTTAAATCAGCAAAAATTAAAAACAATTAAATATTAATTAAAAATTTCAAATGGTAAAAAAAATAAAATTTAATTAATTAACGAAAAATAATATTTTAAATAAAATGAAATTTTTTAATTACAAAAAAAAATAAGACAAAAGATGAAATGAATCCTTTTTATATAATAATTCTTCAAATTTGAAATCCCTAAACAAAAATCATTAGTCTTTTGCTCATTCATACCTTCATTGTTCACAACATATCTTTTTCTTCTTTCTAGTCTTCTTCACCTGTACTATATTTATTTAATCCCGAATGATCGGCGGCTCTTTAATTTGAACAATAATTCAGGTCATAACGGTTTATTATCCAATCATTTGATATCAGACTGATTAAATCTTGTCCCGAATTTTTCCTCTTAACAATAGCTCCGCTAGATTTATGTGCTTTGAAACAATATAGAAAATTTTATAGTATGCAGTTTTAGAACAAAATTTTGCAACATATTTGTAAAATGTTTAACAATGAGTTGGAAAGAAAAGATTTTGATATGAAATGATTTCAAACTGATAACAGATTTGCAAGATGATAATAATTGAACTTATCGAAAAATTATTTTTCCGAAAATATATTATTTACTCCTTTACTTCTATCAAACTACTACTGATTAAAGCTAATAATAATCATTGATTAGAGTGTATAAAAAAACTATTCATACTTTATTAACTACGACATATGATTTTTTTTTTTAAATTACCGGATCCTTTTTTACGATTCTGATTTTTAACTCCGGAATAACTTGCAGATTAGCATTAGCAAACAGAAAGTAAATGAATGGAATGATTTAGTATTTCTTCTATCAAACTATTACTGATTAAGGCTAAAAATAATCATTGATTTGAGTGTATAAAACCGTTCACACTTATTAAGTACGACATATGATTTTATTTTATTACCGGATCTTTTCTTACGATTCTGATTTTTAACCCTCAGAATAACTTGCAGATTAGCATTAGCAAGCAGAAATTAAATGATGGAATGATTTCGGATGTTTGAAATATTAGGCAAATGACGACAAAAACAAATTTGAATTTCAAATATCCTTTTGACCTTTTTTTTTCTGATCGATTAAGAATTAAAATGAATTTAATTAAATATTTTATGCAAATTAATGATAATATACTCATTTAAAAAAACAAAGAAAATTATAAAAAATATTTTCGTAAAAGTACAAAAAGTTAAAAAGGAAATATTTATACGATTATTAAAGAAATTATAATGCAATATATTTTTTCATTCATTTTTCACTAAACTTTTAGCAGGAAATATGAATAGATGATTGTAATAATGATAGAGATAATTTTGTTTATCATGTATTATCATTTGATAATTTCACAGTTTGATCAATTAATAATTTACATAACTCTCAAAATACTCTATCTTATTAATTAATTGTAATTAAAAGATAACGATGTTGAATAATTTGTTAGTACGAAATGATCCTTTGATCATTTCTTTTAGATATTTTTTTTACAACTTCATCATTTCATAATTTACATACTTCTCAAAATTATTTGTCTTATTAATTAATTTTTAATTAAATGATAACGATATCGAATAATTTGATCGAACAAAAAGATACTTTAATCATTTCTTTTAGTTTTGCTTTCTCTTAGAATATCTATGATAAATGTATTATAAAATAAATATATGTGATAATGTAAATATTATTTTAAATAAATTTTCAAAAATTCCAATAATATTGCAAAGTATTATAATATCTTCAAGAAAATGAAATAAATTCAAATTGAAAAGTTATAAAATTTAAATGAAATAAACGTAAAATTAAAAAATCAATTAATTAACTAATTTTAAAGAATATTTCTTTATTAATTTAAAATTAATTCCTACAATAATACTTAACATACTTACTAATTTTAACTTAATATTTTAATATATTAAAAACAATAATAATTAAAAAAAAACACTGAATGAACATATTAATTCATAATTATTAATAATTCAATTGATTAATAATCAATAAATTTATATTTAAGCCAAAGAGTACTTTCTTTTCTTTGTATTACCAATAAAATGATTTCTTCTTTCTTTATATTACTGCTTTATTCAAAAGAAAAATTAAATTAATTAATTAATTAGCAAAAAAAAGTAATGAAATGAAAAGTTAAAATTAAAGCAAGCATAAGTGAAATTAAAGTAAACGTTACATGACGTGTGGTAGTAGCGATCGTTTCATTTTTCTCATTAATTTCCTCATTAGCAATTTGCTTCTTCTCTTCCGTTAACGATAAATGATTCGTATTTCCACTAATTATTTCATCCAATGACATAATTTTCTTTTTCTTTTTATTAATCTAAAATTTAATTGAAAATGATAGTTTCATATTATCAATTAAGCAATAATGATTGTTTAAGTTAAAGATGTATAGAACGGAAAAACAACAGCAGAAAAAAACTTAATTAATTTATGAATGGAATTAAAATGAATTATAATTTATCAAATTTGATTAATTTATGAATAGAATTACAGTGAATTATAATTTATCAAACAATCAAAATTAATTGGTAATTACAATTAAAAACAATGAAATTAATTTGATTTTTGACATTTATGAAATTGAAATTAATAAACCATTTCAAATTGTGTTAATTTGAAATGCGCAATTCTTTGCATATGATAATTTAATTGTTCTATTTAAGTAATTAAATAATATATTGATTTAATTTTTAATATATTCATTTTGAGACATAAGTATGCTAATTAATTAATGCTCGTATTAATTAAAAAATATATGGATTTTTGCTTTTCTTTTATTTATAAAAAGCTTTTTTAATATTTTTTTTAATTTAATCATTAAATTGAAAGTATTGAAATTTAAAAATTATTGTTGTTGCCGGAAAGTTAATTGCAAAAGTATTGAATTATTAAATTAATATGAAAGAATTTAATTTATTTATCAACAAATAGATTCCATAAATAATTGATCCATAAATAACTTCCATAAATAAATAATCGATCATTTGCACCGAATTACTAAGTTAATTTAATGTTGGGCAAAATAATCTTTATCATCTATCTTCATAAATAATAAAACAATTGGTTTTGATTAAATGTACAGAAATAATTGATATATGAATTAGTAATATAAATATATGAATTAGTAATATAAATATGAATTAGTAATATAAATATAATTTAGTAATACATTATCCAAAAAATTAGTGATTAAAAAATTAGTAGTGTGTATTGGTAATATTTTAGTAATATTTGGTAATATTTGTAGTAATATTTGTAATTAGTAATATTTAATTAGTAATATTAGTAATATTTAATAATTAGTAATATTTGCATATTACTAAATAATTACTAATATTTGCATATTACTAAATAATTAGTAATTTCTATAATCATCCAAACATCCTAAAAATTCGTTTACAACAAAGTAATAGTAACAAGTAATTTCAAATTAGTCCATTAAAAAAAGGAACGGAGAAAAATTTAAATAAAATGTTACAAAGAAAAAAAGATCGAATTCTTTTCTTAGTGTTAACAAAAATTTCAACACTAATAAATAAATTCATTAATTTTCAAATTAAAGAACTGATAATAAATTTTATTAATTAAGAATATGTTGAAAAGGAATAAAATATGAGATATCAATATGGATATATTATTTCTACATTTTTTTTTTTGCTATATTTCTGCTATTAAAATAATTTAATTATTAAATTAAGTCTTTACCTACTTAATTAACTTATTTACTAAATTAACCCTTTATTATTAATTGAATTATTATAATAAAAGCATTGAAAAAATGAATGAGTAAACAAATAAATAATTATTTATGTATCAAATACGAATTAATATTTCATATTATCATAATTCATGGAAAATTGATAAAATTGAATTTTAAAATAGATTGAAAAGAGACGATAAAATGATATTAAATATATTGATAATAATGTTAATTTAGTAAATAAGTTAATTAAGTAG
>CAKAEH010001715.1:0-35235 GCA_916381525.1 Cercopithifilaria johnstoni | reverse complement strand
TTTTATGCTCATTCTTTAAATATTTTGGAAAAAAATAAAGCTTAATTTAGAGACAAAACAGTTAGGGTTTACACATCCACATGAATTTATTAATCATACTTTCTAGGGCTGTGTGCAAAATGTGTCATCACAGTCAATATTACATAATAAAGTAGTAATATAGCTCGACAGATCGTTGAAAAGCAAATATATCAAAATGAATTATTACAGGATTGAAAGTCTTAAGATAGTTCTCGTTAGCATGATTAATTTATTAAGTGAAATTTAAAGTCGGATTTAGACTTTTAAGTTTTATTTATTCTGTATACGTGCAACAAAAACACATTTTTTAAACCAGTGAATTTTGAATTTAGTAGTTGATGTTATCAACTGACTTCTTGTGACTTCTTTTTTTCTTGTGACTTCTTTTGACGTCTGGAATAAAAATTTTGTATTGTGAATAGATATCTCCTATAAATTGCAATTTAGTATTAAGCTATATATGATCGTTTTCTTTAATAAATATGTGAATCAAATTCAGAAAAAGATGGCGATGGAGTCAGTTTGCGGTTGAAGCACTGGCGGCGGGAGAATCTCTTCTGTTTTCCAATGTTCGGGCCAGAATTACATCACAGTTTATACCAGTATGTTTGTATCTTGCATGATTTTGTAGATTTTCTGATCTTATGTTGCTTTTTCTGGCGTTACGTTAATTTTCTCTTCTATCTTTAACAAAATTTGCATGCAAAAATTTTCGAATATGTTTACTTAAATCAAAGTACCTTTTATGTTTGAGTTGTTGTTCGGATATTCTATTTTTTCTTTTTTCATGTCTGGTAATTATCTTTACTAATATTTGATTTCTTATATTTATCACTTTCCCATTTTTCAGGTAGATATGGGTGAGATATATACAGTGACCGCTGAGACTCCTACATCTTCATATGCTCGAATTCCAGCGGTACTTATTCATGGATTTGCTGGTGGTGTAGCCTTATGGGCTGCTAATATTGATGATATGGCGAAAAAACGGTTGCTTCATTGCTTCGATTTATTAGGTTGCCTTACTAATTATACAGTTTTATTAAAAAAACATTCGACATTTCATATTTGCAACATCATTATAGCTTCAGGAAGATGAACCAAATTCGTGTCGTTTTAATATCCTGAATGTTTTTTAATTTCTAGGTTTTGGGCGTTCATCGCGTCCTGCATTTGCCAAGGACCCAACATTAGCTGAACTGCAATTTGTTCAGTCAATCGAAAATTGGAGAAAAGGAATGGGAATTAACAAAATGATTTTAGTTGGCCATTCCTTCGGTTAGAATTTATTCATGTTATTTTGGAATGATGGTTTGAAATCTTAAAATTGTTTCACCTTTTACTTTCAGAAGTTAATCTGACTGTATTTCTAAGAGAATTTCTGTAAATGCTACAATGGGTGCCAGTCCTTGAATATCAATAGTTTAATGGCCCAAAGAAGTCTTTCTTTTACCTGTTCTATCCTAAATTTCCACTTTTCTTGACTTCAATGGATTACTATGGCAGTAATTTGGAAGTTTTTCAAGATGCTAATTTACAGGTGCGTTTCTGGCGGCGTCTTTTGCGCTAGAACATCCTGAACGCGTGAGACATTTAGTTCTGGTTGATCCATGGGGATTTCCGGAGAAACCTGTGGAGATTGCGCAACAAGTAAATTTTTATTTCATGTTTTTCATATATGCCATACAATACTCATGTAATACTAGCATTCTGCTATTAAATCATAAAAAATATCTCAAAAAAATACTTTGATTTATTATATAATAGAGTTTCAGCAAAATTATCCATTTTGGATTAGAGTTGTTGCACGGGCGATGTCGCTTTTTTATCCTTTGACAGCTTTACGCTGGGCAGGGCCATATGGTAAGTTTTGTTTTTATCGTTACACTTTGAATTTCAACAGAAATCAAAGTTTCAAAAATCAAAGAGCGAAAAATTGCATTGCAGGTGTTTCGATGATTAAAACCTTTCGACCTGATTTAAGTCTTCGTTTTCCTTGTGTTGATCCGAACGCTATTTATGAATACTTCTATCAGTGCAATGCCCAAAACCCTTCCGGAGAAGTTGCCTTCACTAATATGAGTTTTTCGTTCGGTTGGGCTAAAAGACCAATGCTTAAAAGGTTAGTGTAGATTATAGATCATTATAGATTTTGTTATAAATTTTGTTATAATCATTTTGAGTGATTTTATATAATTCAAATTATTGACCTTTCTGCTTGCTTTTTCAGTAATCTATTTGTTTGTGCTATTAACTATTAATTAAACCTAATTTTTTAGAGCATGAATGTATTTGCTGAAGATGTTACCACTGAAATAGTAATAATCTATTGTTGCCTTTTCTAGAATAATCGATCTATCACCTGACGTGCCGTTGACATTCATTTATGGGAGTAGAAGTTGGATTGATTCATCTTCGGGTATTGAAGTGCAAAATGAGAGGCAAAATGCTTATGTTAACGTTCAGGTTTGATAAAATTTTCAAAACTTACGAAAGCACTTTTTTAATTCCTGGAGGATTTTTTCCACAACCACTCGGGATTTTCCTTTAAGATACATGCCTATTTCATATGTCATCTATAGGATAGTGATACTTTTCAATCCTGATATTCTACCTGTTATTTATTTGTTTACTTTTATTTTTTAAATTTTAGATCAAAAATCCTGGTTGCAATTTAAATTTTTTTGAATTCCTAATAGAACTTACATGAAAGAATATTATATATTGTGCGTTGAAGGTTATAAACGGTGCTGGTCATCACGTTTTCGTTGATCAGAAGGAGGTTTTTAACAACATAATGTCTGACTTATTTGACAAAATTGATGCTGATGAAGATGTCTTCCTCAGAAAAGATGCAGGAAAGAAAAGCGAATCAAAATGAAATCATCATCAAGGCATGCGGAAGTCTTTAAATCCACTATATAAATAAGTAACTCCTTTATCGGTACGCCGATTAAACTGCATTTTGCTAGAGCCATGTTATACCAAAAAAAAGGTTTATTAATTTGTTTGCTTAGGTTAGATTATTAGTTATAGAACGTAGTTCTAATAGTACCTGATTTGTAGATATTAAATTACTGGTGTATTTGTATTATAGATGTATTTTATCCATATTCTGTTTCTGATATCAAATCTAATTAATCATCCCATTCACTGTACTCTTTGTTCAAATTGTTTTGCAGTATTTCAATAGTTTCACTTTTGAGGGCATCAATTCATTGTCCTATTTATTACGGTTTGCTATTTCTCATTTTGCTTTGGACTTAATTCCTTTGATTTTCCAATTCTTGTAACATTTTACTGCATTGTTTTTGAACTAATAAAATTCGATTTTTTTCTATGTATTCATTCAAAGTGAAAAAAGATTTGGCTATATTGTGAATTTAACGGATTGCTGCTGTGGTGTTGCAAGACAGGAATTGAGCTATTTCGAAATTGCTCATTTTGATTTATCACCCTAAAACTATTTGTCATCATTTACAGTGTTTTGAGGAGATTTTGCCTCAATTGATAAGGTTGTTCAAGTTGAACGAAGTATGACAGATTAGTTTTCCGGAATGATGCAAAAAGACGGGTGCCGCCTGAAAAATTATGTTGTTGAAATGAAATAATAGTAATTCGATGATGATTGAGATTCGAAGCATAGTTGAAATTGAATTTTCCATGAAATATTTTTCCAAAAAAATCAACTCAATTTGAGCAATTTTCTTTCTTAGATTATTGTAACTTCAAAACATTATTTATATGATTCCCAAAACGAAATTTATATGATATAATATAATCTAAAATGAAAGGTTAATTACTCTTTCCTTCTTTTAAATTAGAAATTATATTGAAGACAGAGAAGATGAAGTGAATCCCCTGACAAAAATGACAGATGTAAGCTGAACAAAGGAATATACAAAATTGGTTAATGATTCAATAATTCATTTCGTGAAGGTATGTATAGGTATAATATCATTTCAAATTATAGTAATGGAATTATATATGAGATGAGAATAAATGTTTTGTCCGTGTGACCTTTGACATACGCTGTAATGACATAATGTTGTACTATTCCCGAGACAATTATTTCAAACTATCGGATACATTTTGAATAAACATATCTATTAATTGAAAGAATGCTCAGTATGAGGCAGGTAATGTCAGGTGATATCCATCAAAACAAATTAATTAATCATCAAATTTTCAATCTTTTTTTATACATATAAATAATTTTTTTTTTTCAAGAAACGTAAATATTAAAATTTTTTGATAAATTTAAAAATGAATTTATTGCGATTATTTATTTGAAACAGTTTTAATAATATTTCACTTTTGGTATATAATATTATAATTTTATTGTTTCTCAAAATTAGAAATAATTAAAAACGAATTTTTTCAAATTCGAAATATTCTTTTAGCACAGAATGTAATATTATATATATTTTATTGTTTCTCAAAATTAGAAATAATTAAAATCGAATTTTTTCAAATTCGAAATAT
Organism: Cercopithifilaria johnstoni; assembly: GCA_916381525.1. Classification (NCBI taxonomy): domain Eukaryota; kingdom Metazoa; phylum Nematoda; class Chromadorea; order Rhabditida; family Onchocercidae; genus Cercopithifilaria; species Cercopithifilaria johnstoni. The sequence continues at coordinate 30,729 of CAKAEH010001715.1, read as the reverse complement.
TCTTTTAGCACAATTATTCGTGAATTGAAATTTCAACTTTTTTCATTTTCTTAATTATATTTTTTCTAAAAAAATAAAAAGCAATTAATTGATGTTTATCTTTTCAATATATCGCTATGAATATTTTTTGTCAATTAATTATTATGATCTTTTGTTTCTCTTTAAAAAGAGAACTTTTGAAAATAATACGGTAAAGAAGAATTTTAGAGATACGAGAAAATTCCGCTAATTTTAAATCGAAATTTATGCCTTAATCTATGCTACAATAACATTAATTAGTGCTATGATTAATCAACGAAAAACAAACTTTCTTAGTTATCACATATTAATGAGTTAGTAAAATTAAATGAAATTTTGAAGTGAAAAAAAAAGAGAATTTAAAATAATTTTATAATTAATAAATATTAAATTATTAATTGAATGGAAAAAGAATTAAGTAATTAAGAAGAAATAGTAATTAGCCAATTTAATTAATCAAACTTACCTTTCATTTATATTAATTTTTTTGAATAATTTTTGAAAGATTTTTTCTTTTCAAATTTTCCATTCAAATTCAAAAACAAAGAAATCATAAATAATTTGAAAATTCTTTTACTATAATAATAATAATAATAATAAATTATTGACAGCATATTGTTTTAATTATGAATTAATTTTAATATAAAATTAAATGTTAAGCTTAAAATAATAAATTCTAAATGCAAAACTTTTAATTTGGAAAATTTTCAAATTAATTTTTGAAATTTTATAATTAATCAAAATATAGGATAAAAAGGTAACTTGAATGATTAATTTAAATTTTTATTGTTAATTATTAAAATAATAATAACCTTTTTATGAATTAAATCTTTTATAATTAACATATTAATGACAGCTATTGTTTTAAGGCTTTCTTTTATCAAATAAATCCTTTTTCTCTCTTCCATTTAAATTTCTTCCTTACATTCATTAATACCTTAAACATTCATTCATTTAATATTATTTCAAAACAATGCATAATTTTCTTTTTTAAAAGAAATTTTTGAAAATTACCATTTGATCAAATTTTTCGTTAATTCTGCAAAAATTATGATATTTGAATTCTTTTGTTTTAATATTTAGCATTTGTATTGTTTTTTGTTAATTTGATCGATTCATTCTTTCATTCAAATGAATGTTATTCATCCAATAATAAACAAATAATCGTCGAATAAATCTATTGTTTTTACAAACAATTGTTTTATGACGATAAATGAATTCGGCAAAGTAAAAACAAAAACTTTTCATTTTCATTTAAATGTCAAAAATTTGATGAATAAGAATTTCATTTCACGCCGATATTTAATATTTGCTATTCCTGAAATGCTTGAAATGAATATTTTCATTTTTGAAATTAACATTAGAGATAATATTCAATCATTGTTGTTTTCTATTTACTAAAGTTATTCATTTTCATAAAACAAAACCAATGGAAGAGAGGGAGAGACAGAGAGAGAGGGAAAGAGAAAGAGAGAGAGAGAGGAAAGTTAGGAATGAAAAAAATTTTGTTCCAGAAAATTCAAAATAACAAAATATATATTTATTGAATTTTATATGAGCTAAATTACAATTGACTTAATTAACTAAATAAACTAAGCTTATTACAGGGAAGGAAAAAAAAACGAGAGAAATAGTACATATTTACATATTCGATAAAAATGAATTTTTAAAAAATATTGCCATCTATTATTGGTTTACTCTTAAAAAAGAAGAAAAAGTTAAATGACCTTTCATGACCTTTTCTTTCAGTGATATTTATTTAATTCATCAATTTATTCGACAATAAATTAGCTGTAAAAATGAATCTTTTAAGCAATAGTTTTGCAATAATGTTGAATGTGATAGCTTACTCAATTCTTATTTTCCATTCAATCAATTTCTCATATAAATTTAATAATTTCATATAAACGAATTATTTATAAGTCAATGATAAGACAATATAATTTTAATAAAAAAAATTTTCTTCTTTGTTTTTTTTTCATTAAAAAAAGTTAAAATTTAATTTTATAATAATTTAATAAATGACTAACTATCTTTGCTAATTTGAATAATATGAGAAATTTGAAAATTCATTATTTCTTCGATAATTAAAATTTGAAAAGTTAGTGGGCGGAGTTGAACCATTCAAAAAGAATTATTGAAATTTAAGCTTTAAAAGAGAAATCGCTTCTTCATTTCTCTCTCTTTTATCATTTATTATTTAATACCAATAAATGTTTTAGCATATTTTTTAGGATTTTACAAAATCGAATTTTGTGGCTTAAAAAATTTTCACACTTTTTAACTATTAGTTAGTTAAGCAATTAATATTTATATGTAATAATTTTAACTTTAAATTAAATTAAATTATTTAATTGATCATAAAATTAATACAGAAAGAAAGAAATTTCTCGTCTTTTTGTTTCTCTTTCTCTCTTTCTCCCTCTCTCTCTCTCTCTTCCTCTCTCTCTCTTCTTTGCTCTTAAAGAAATTAGACAAAGATTTGTTAAATGAATTAATTAAATTGTCTAAAATTTCTTTTATTTTATGATAAATCTGTAATTAATTTTCATCGATCATTCCTTTCGTATAAGAATTTTCTTTGTTAAAATTTTCAATGATATTATATAATTTTAAATTTACCGTAGAAACAGTGTAGGAATTTGCAACATTCAACGCTTTAATATCATTTTAATTATTAGAATTTTAGGGGCGTTTTAAATAACTATTAATTAAGTTTTGATATATATACATATTTTGTTTTCTCTTTTATTTTCTTAATTATTTGCCTTTTTGTTTAACTATCAAAGAATCATCTTGAAATTTCAAATTTCTGATTCTAAATTGTCATTCCTAATAATACATTTCAAAATAGATTCTAAATTATTGATTCTAACAATACGTTTAAAAACAAATTCTAAATTGTTGATTCTAACAATGCGTTTCAAAACAGATTCTAAATTGTTGATTCTAACAATACGTTTCAAAACAGATTCTAAATTGTTGATTCTAACAATACGTTTCAAAACAGATTCTAAATTGTTGATTCTAACAATACGTTTCAAAACAGATTCTAAATTGTTGACTCCAACTTGAAAACTCGATAACCATTCAAACGATGGATTTTATATTGGAATTATAATCAAAAAGTTAATGATAGTCTTCGTTTTTCTTTTTTTTAATTAAGTAAACATTTCATCTGTTGTATACCTGTAATTAAAAAAGAGCTTTATGGGATAGAATAATTAAATTAAAATATAATTATATTTAATGTGTTATCATTTCGGGGATGCGATTATCATTATATAATTTTATAGTTTATATGAATGCATATATATCGATAATTAATTTGAATTGTTATTATTTTCATTTGTTTAGTCTTCAAACAAACAAACTATAATCGCAGTAAATAATTTAGTAATGTAAAAAATAAAACGCATTTAGCTGCAAATCTTTAAGTTCATCTTTTAATCCTTTCACTTGAAAATTATTTGATAAACAAGAAAATATATTATTCCAAAATCGTTCATCCTTTTATTCACTTATATTTCTTATATTTCATCCACTTAGCAAATTTTCATCAATACTAATTTAAATAAATTTATGATGCTAGTTGTATGATACAGTATTCACCTAGTAATGATGATGATTCCACTAGCAAGTGATACGATGCCAATATCCAATAATGTTATGATATCAATATCTAACAGTGATATAATATCGATATCTAACAGTGACATGATGCCAATATCTAATAATGATATGATGTCAATATCTAACAGTGATATGATACCAATACTTAATAGTGATATGATGCTAATATCTAACAGTGATATGATGCCAATATCTAACAGTGATATGATGTCAATATCTGATGATGATAGGATACCGATACAGTACTCATCTAATAATGATATTAAAATTGGAATTCATTTCATTCACATCTGCTTTATTAAAACGTTTTCTACTAGTGCTTTTAAATTTCTGAAGTAAATAAAGCTAAACTAAATAAGCTTCATTTAAATTTTTTCTTGCAAGAAATCGAACATTGCTGATATATTTTAATTTTCAGCAATTCATTCATATTTTCGTTTAAACAACAGAGTATTTGTTAACCATTTGACGAATTACAACTCCAATTTCTAGCAGCAGATACTCTTACAGGTCTTATAAATTTAAGCAAATTATTTTAACAAATTTTCATTTCATCATAATTACTTTGCTAATTACTCAAATGTCTTAGTAATACTTCTCTAAATTAGTTAAGCTAGTATTATATGTGAAGTTTAATTGATTATCAGTAAAGATTATCACTAAATATCAGTTAAAAAAAAAGCTTTTGTTGGCTAATTTTATCATTTTAACTTCTAATTAAATAACATTTAGAGACAAATTCTGTGAAGCTATTTAGAACTTTGATAATAATAACAATTATAATCTATTATTATAGCTATTATCATTATCATTGATAAATTTGATGGTGGATTAAATTTTCATCTCAACTTTATTTCAATATCATTAGGATAGCAAAATGCTGATAAGATAATTAGAGAGACTGGAAATATGACTGATATATGACTATTGCATGGATCATTAAGATCTTATTGATTGATTTGATTTCTAATTATAATTATCCGCCATTTAAGTCATTTTTTTGCGTGTTAAAACGTTATCTGTTGAATTTTGATAATTTCTTGTTTACAGATTTCCCACCTCAAAACTAAACGATCAATATTAGAGCGGGTGGTGTATCGATCAATTTGAAAAATGAAGTTCACTCAGTCAAAAATTATCGTTGTTTTATTTATTGCATCAGCGGCTTTTATCTTAACAACTTCAATTCATATGGAACCATTATTAATTCCATTGGATAATGATGTATTTTATGCTAAACTTATTCTTATCACTTTTATATGCAATTAATTATTTGATTAAATATTAAGTTAATAATGAGTAAATAATTCCATCATTCAGAATTCACATAATGCCTAAGCAATTATATTAAATTTTTTCTATACTTTCGTGACTAATTAATTCATTTCAATTCATTATATATATATATATATATTAGTTTTAATTCATTAATATAATTAAAATTTATTTTTTCATATATTATTGATTCCAACTTTATTATGATTTTATAAAAGGAATTATAAGAAATGGAACTGAATGGAATTAAATTAAATTATATGCCTATTTATGTTTGCTTCTATCTTAATGATAGACGCAATTAATTATTAATTAATTATTAATTAATTTCATAAATTAAATTCTAAATGAATAATTATTGATCAAATGAAAGTAGAAAGTTGAAATATTCATTTCTTACTTAATTTCAATCTCATAAAGTTGATAAATTTCAAAAGAAAAAAAAAAGAAAGCTTTTATTAATTAGCAATTAATATGAATAGCAAATAATTGATTGAATGGAATTAAATTAACTAATACAAATAATTAACTTAATTTATATTATAGAAATAATTCAATTATCGATCGAATTTTTCCATTCCAATTTGTAATTAATTATTCATTCGTTATATTTGTTTGCTATCAATAAGAAAATTTCGAAATAGTATAATAATGAAATTAATAAAATCAATTTAATTATTGATTTATTTTTTTATAGCAATAAATACGTAAAATCATCGGATCGATATTATCAGTAATAGATATTATTAAAGATTGAATATTAAACAAATATGAAAATGAAATAATCATAATATTATTATAATATAATTTAAATATATTTCATAATGCTTTTTCATAATTATGCGTCGAATTTAATAATTGTACAAACAAAATTTTAACTCATATATATTTAAAATAAAAGAAAAGTTAATTTGAATTATTTTTTCATTATTACAAAATTGGCAGTATAATTTAAAATATATTGAAAATAGCAAATAATCCTAACAACTATTATTACTATTAGTTATTTCGAAAGTATTAAAATTGTTGGTATTACTCATTTCTTTATTACTTATTTCGAAATAATAAAATTTTGTCAAAATTATTATTTACTTCGATAATATTAAAATTATAATTATTACTATTACTTATTTCGAAAATACTAAAATTATAATTATTACTATTACTTATTTCGAAATATTAAAATTATGATTATTACTATTACTTATTTCGAAATATTGAAATTATAATTATTACTATTACTTATTTCGAAATATTGAAATTATGATTATTACTATTACTTATTTCGAAATATTGAAATTATGATTATTACTATTACTTATTTCGAAATATTGAAATTATGATTATTACTATTACTTATTTCGAAATATTGAAATTATGATTATTACTATTACTTATTTCGAAATATTGAAATTATGATTATTACTATTACTTATTTCGAAATATTGAAATTATGATTATTACTATTACTTATTTCGAAATATTGAAATTATGATTATTACTATTACTTATTTCGAAATATTGAAATTATGATTATTACTATTACTTATTTCGAAATATTGAAATTATGATTATTACTATTACTTATTTCGAAATATTGAAATTATGATTATTACTATTACTTATTTCGAAATATTGAAATTATGATTATTACTATTACTTATTTCGAAATATTGAAATTATGATTATTACTATTACTTATTTCGAAATATTGAAATTATGATTATTACTATTACTTATTTCGAAATATTGAAACTATGATTATTACTATTACTTATTTCGAAATATTGAAACTATGATTATTACTATTACTTATTTCGAAATATTGAAATTATAATTATTACTATTACTTATTTCGAAATACTGAAACTATGATTATTACTATTACTTATTTCGAAATATTGAAATTATAATTATTACTATTACTTATTTCAAAAATACTAAAATTGTAAAAATAAATTTGAGGATGATTTGACGAGAAGTATACGTACATCAAATACCAAGTGGATGAGATTTGGGAAGAGAATACCAAATACAAAATGGATGCGTTTTGGTAAAAGGGCGCAAACGGCTAAATGGATGAGATTTGGAAAACGAAATGATTATTTTTATGATTCGCAGTAATAATCATTGTATTTATTCTTTTTAGCATTATGCAACATTTTATTAAATTAATTTTTTTAATTAAAATTTATTGAATTTTTTGCTTTGTTAAAATAAAAATGATAAGTTTGATAAGTTTGGTCAATTACAATGAACATTCTAATCAATAACTGATAATGTAAGAAGTAATATTTATCGATTTTATGATATATTGGTATATTGATAATATGTCGTAATTTGATTATTTCTTCTTTTTAAATGATAGAATTTTGAAGTAAGAGAGAGGGAGAGAGAGAGAGAGTAGAAATGTTGCAAAATTGCTTCATTATTGGTTGAAAATAATTTCTTTGTGATGATTTCAAACTTTTTTGGTATAAAATGTTGAAGCAATTAATAGTAATTAACATTTTCATCTTTTGGTCTAAAAAAAAAAATGAAGCTCTTGAAATATTACATTCAGAAGCTAATGGAATATGCAAGTCTATGGAGTCTTGAAGTGCTTAAAATCGGACAAAATTGGTCCACAAAAAGTTTCGATAGTATTCGAATTTATTTTAATTTCAATTCAATTTAGTTAATTGTAGTTATTCCGTCGAAAATAAATTGATACATGACATGAAGGCAAGCTGTAATCAAGCGTATTTATAAACTTACAAAAAAAGAAATTGGTACGATAATTTAATTAAGATTTTCAACAATGACGTTCATCCCTATCACTACTATTTAATTAATTGAAAATTAAATGATTTAATGATAAGATATATTTGAAATCTGATTATTTCCATAATCATTTCTCTTATTAAATTATTGCTAGATATAGTATCATCACCTCTATATATGATACCATCATTTATGGTATCACTTGATATTACTTCGCAATATCTTAGCATGTCGATTATTTATTGCTTATAAAGATAATGTAAAATAAGAGAACATTTATTTGTGATATAGTGAAGGAAAAAATAAGAGATAAGAAAACACAAAATAAGATAAAAGGGTTTCATGGATGAAGTAAACGATCGATCGGTCGATAAAACGGATCATACCTTATTCTTATTCAAATTTATATCGTCAAATTATTTAATTTTAGAGTATTTTAATTAAAAGTATCTGAATAAAATATAATACATAAAGGATAATGAAAAGGTAATAATTCGATTATCATATTCATCTATTCAAATTAAAAAAAATATTACTGCAATTATTACGGATATAATTAATCAATGAATATAATTAATCAATGATTACAAGGATCTATATACATATATATTTCTAGGCTCCATGTAGCTACTTTCTCTTTGCACTTTATAACTATATGTTCCACCCATTTGTCGCATTATGTCAAAGTAACAGTAAGAAATATTATAAACCTTTCAGGTTAATTTTCACTATTCCTACCTGTAATTTTTTTTAGGCGTTATTGTTACCCGTAATTTTTTAGGTATTTTTACTTACCTGTTCTTTCCTTCCTTTCCTTTTTTCAATCCTTTCTTACCTGTAATTTTTTAAGCATTATTGTTTTGTTTTTATTAATCTTTATTTTTGAAACAAAAGAAAATGAAAAATTATTTTGGGAGTTTTTCTTGCACTGCCTGTTTTTATCATAATGTACATATGTACTGTACTCTTATATCATTCTGTCATGATGTATGTTTTAACACGTATGTATACAAAATCTTTCATTCTTTCATTCGGCATATAGCGAAATTTTCGAAATTGTTTGTTGACGAATATTTACATGCTTTTCTCGATTCTTTATTTGCTATACAAATAATAGTTATGATTATGTATGATCGAACTTTGAAAGGAAAAGAAAAAGAGATAGAAAGAAGAGCAGAGGTTATGGGATTGCCATTAGACCGATTCTTTTCTGGAAGAACATTATCATATTATCAATCGCTTAAATAGGTAATCATTCGGCTATTTCACCAGTGTTCATTGTTAAGACAATAATCTATTTGTATGTGATTATAGATCGATTATCACTTTTGTTCTTTTTCTAGGTAATACATTAAATTGCTTCTATGATTTTTTCGTCCTTTACCACTACTGGTAATAACTGTAAGGCTCTTTTTCTTGCAACATTGTAAACAATTTTAAACAATTCGGAGATAATTTCAATCTTATTGGATTTTAGTCGTATCGTTTCTTTTTTTCTAGAAAATTATTATTTTATTCATCGATAACGATTTGTTGAATAAATAATGGATAGAACTGAGGTTGCCAAACGTATAGCATATATTATATCTAATTTATATGTGGCATTAAAAAGGAAAGAATTTTTCTTGCGTGATGATATTTTGGATTTTAAATTTGTTATGTAATGTATATCGGATACATTGCTGTACTATCATTCATCACTTATCAGCTAAAGAGATGGAATCGATATCAGAGTAAATTGTCTGATTGCAATATGCATGGAGGAATTATTTCATATGGAAAAAGTTGATCAATTATGATGAAATGAAAGTGTCGTGGAGAGATTTAATGGTTAATAGAATCGAAGATTTGCATTGACCAGAGATTGATAATAAGATGATAGATTGTAGGAAAGATGTAAGAATATCCTAAGAGGTAGTTAAAAATTGAGCAATAGTAATGTTTTACAGTTTTGATAAGGATTGAGAAAAGGAGAAGTTTTATTGTCGAAGAGAATCACAAAGCAATGGAATTTAATAATTAAGACGTGTGAGATTATGTGTGATAATTGTGATATAGATAGAAAGAGTAAATGATTTCTTAATAAAACGAATATGATGAATGATTCTTCTGTACTGAAACAAAAGGAATACTTGTGTTTGTTATGGACTAATGTGACAAGTGAAGCGGGCAGCACAGTGTATTTAACGTAGTAACTTTACATATTATTTGTATTGCATTCCCTTCCTCTTCATTTCATCGAGTAATCTGCCAGATTTCTTTTATCTAACTGCTTTGAATCCATAGGTATATACCTATCTTGCATCTGTAGGTATGCTTTGAATCCGTAGGTATATTAACTTGCATGCATAAAATGAAGACGGATTTTATTATTCTTTTCCCTCAAATTACTTGAAATATTTTATTTCAAATATCTGTTTTCAGACCGTTTTCAAGAAAGAAAAGGATCGATCGTTATTTTTCTACTTAGCATTTTCTATGTCTGAGTGAGTGGAAGGAGAAAATTGTCTGAAGCAGAAATGTTAACATTGGAAGATTTGAAGATTCGCATTGTTTCGGTGATTGGTTCAGAGAAGAATGGATGCACTGGAAATGATTTGTGTCGATTATACAAGTATTTCTTTAATTTTTTTTACACATTTAAATAAACAAGTAGCAAGGTTTTGATTAACTTCAATATGGTAATTATAATGCTAAATGCTTATTCTGTTTTTTCCAATAAGACAATTTAAAATGTTAAAATTGATTAGTAAATCTAATTTGCACGCAAATCTTTTTACTATTCCGAATTCGCACGGACATTTCAAACAAATATTTATGAAAGTTTTGGTTGAGTGATAATAGAGTTAGATTGCCGACTTACTCGTTGTAACCATAATTTTTTGCCCTATGTCTTTGTACAGTTAGCCTTTTTTCGTGTAGATTGTCCATGATTTTTTTACTAACTATCTGATTTCTTTGCTTCTTTTCCGTTTTATTTATTGGAAGAATCTCTTTCTTTTTGAAAGCATTCAGTCTTTTCTTGCAATTGAAGTAAATCGGAATTGTTTTCAGAGATATGTACGGCAAAGATTTGAATTCAAAAGACTATGGCTTTAATAATTTGGAATCACTTCTTGTTTCACCAGCTATGCAAGGAGAAGGTGGAATTTTGTGTGAAAATGGGCGATATTTCGCAGCTGGTGATAAAAATACTAGAAATATGTTGCATCTTATTCGCAATACAAAATCTCGAAGAGCCAAATCACGACGAGGATCTCATGTCCCAATGCCTGCGAGATTTGTAAGAGGTGCGACATTTTCTTTTTTATTTTTCCATATTTTATTTAATGCATATTATTGATCTCCAGGTAATTGATTATTAGCAGATGGAAGTTTTTGCTATGCAACACGTTTGTAAAGAGCTAAATTTTTTATTTCAAAGTAAATGCTTCGATTTTCGAGTTTTTTTGCAATTAATCATATTCAAATATTTAAATATTTTTGGGACTTCAGTTGGTGATAACAGATTGATTTATAATACCTTTATGAAAGATTCAGGAAGATCCCTGTCGATTTCTGCTTCATCAACTCACTCTGACTGTACTCAAGCTGAAAAGTTGCATGGAAGATCTCAAGCAGTTGAGAAAGAAGCTATTGCTACAAAGCAAGTAGCGACGAAATTTCAAAAAAATGCGAACGGGGTTTCAAAAAGTGCGCTGCAAGCGAATCCCAATGCAAAATTCTTTACAAGGTCTGCACTTAATTAATTATTACTAACTAATGAGTCAAACTTATCAATATATTGGACCGTCTGTGCTTGTTTGCTTCCAATGCTTTGGTTCAGGTAGCCTATTAATAGAAAAGCTACTCTATTCAAGCTGCTGATTGAGAAGAGTGTTTTATCTGATGAAGGACTCACCTGTCAGGTTTTTTGAAAGGTTTTCGATAGTGAAGTAGTTAGAGTTACACGCTGTGTTCGGGCTAGTTCTACTGCACTTTGTTTGCTTATTGGTTTGTCAGCCCTTTATTTTAGGTATGTGGAATCTCCTCATGGTTTTGAAAACCAACAGGCAAGACTTATTGCACCTATCCGAGCTTGGAACAAATATCAATCCATGTCCACTAAACAAAGTTACGTTTACGATGGTCATTCCGTCGGATCAATTTCAGGTTTCTTCATTTTAACGTATCGAAACTGCTGATCTTGTTAGTTGTTCTCATGTTTGTTAAGATTGAAAAAAAATGCAAAATTTTTTCTCAATTCAATATTAAGACTAGAAATGTGACAATTCTTGCTTATTCCATGCAACGTAAAAAGAATTTCTTTAATAAAAATGAAAAAAAAAATTTTTTTCGAATATCTTCAGGAATCCAACTGCAATCACATCTAAATGAAATTGAAAAAAATAGAATGAAGAAATCTCAGAAGGTTTCTGTTTATCTTCGTATATAGTTTTCGATCTCTTATTTTAACTACAGAACTATTATTATTCGTAGAACTTTGCTTCCTTATTTTTGATCTGCAATATCTTTACAGTGGTTTCAGTTTTAATTTGTTGTTCATAGCACGTTTATATTGAACGAGCGGAAATCAAAAAAGAAAAAATTCATTATCGATTCAGACAATACGTTTTTTAGTCATATCGCTAACTTGTTGAAAAAGACAATATACAGCTTCTCAGAAAAACTGACATGAAAATCCACGTGATCTACGAGCTTTTGTTGATTTAGATTGCCTGCCTTAAATCTCTTTCAAAATTACTGTTTTTACTGTTTTTAAAATTACTGTTTCTCATTCATTTGAAAGTTTTTAAAACTAGGCGGATGTGATTCTGAATCTCCTAGCTCTACTAGTCACTGCATTTATGGTAATATATTAAAGGTGAATCTCGTCCGAAACCAACAATTACGAAGTGAAATTTTAGACTATTTTTCCATACCTAAGCCTAAACTTCAATTTATGAAATCAAATTTGCCAAGAAAAAAATGATTTTTTTTGATTTCAGGGTAAAAAGCGATTAGTAAAATTAATTGAAAAACATGGCGGTGAAATGAGTTTTTCTGAAATGAAAAATTCGTACCTACAGGTTTTTGGTGTTCCTCTTAGCAATACTGAGGTTGGCATTTTTTCTCTTTCAAATATACAGTTTCTATAGTTTACGAAATTATTGAGCAGTAAATTTAAACTCATTTTTTTATTTAACATAGCCAACGTGTTTTTCTCCTTTTTTTAGATCTGTCGTTTATTTAGTGCGAAAGAAGAAGAAATTCAAGATCTGTATATATTTCTCAAAAATTGTTTATGTAACGATGTTGTGATGACAAAACTTGCAGAGGACGATTTTTTGTTAAGAGTTATAGACGACGATGACGATATTGATGGTTATTAATCTCATTAAATTTGTAATCCAAAGCCCTAATTCATGGCGTAAAAATTTTGCTGAAACATTTGAAATAAATTGTTGATTAGCGAGGCCTAAGGCAAACCTGAAAATGATGGCCTGAAACGCAAGATTTGTAACTTTGCACAGGTTATTAACAAATTGCCATCTGAAAAAATTTTTTAGCTAGTGGTAGAATTTCACAATTTGTTGCGGTAGATCCCACAATTAAAAACTTACGACATTTAGTTTGCACTCCTTGTCAAGACGTTGTGTGACGAAAGAATATTTCTGGTATATGCATATCATTAATTGCATTTTCATTAATTTTTCTTGTAGAAGCCGAAAATCATGGTCTTATCGATAATATGAATTATAGACCATTGCTACCTACGGTGAGTATTTCATATTCATTTTTCACTTATCATCTTCGTTCATTTTTCTTTCTACTTCATTTCCGTTTCATTTTTTTTCTATTTAATTTTGTGAATATGAAGTATTTCTTGACTATGATAGGACTAAACTAATGACGACAACAGTTTTATGTAACTTAGTTACCTCCTCTACTTTGATATTTATCAGATGTGAGGTACTTTCACATAGAATTTCTTTCTGATATTCCTTTGCATTTTGTCATTCTCTTTTGCAGTCAGCTATGATGCAAAACGATATTTCTCATCGTTCGTTCAATCCTAATCAACACCGATGTGAATTTCAAAATCGTTTTAATGATCCTGCTCCAACTGTTAGTTATTTAATTCACTGTAAAATTGTTGAAGTTTAAAGGAACTCAATTTAAATCATAGGTAGTTCGATTAATAAATCACGGATGATTCGATCAGCATTGTTTAATTAGATGGAATATGAACGGTTGGGAAGTGGACATAAGCGAATGATTAAGAAAGTCACTGAAAATTTCTCAATTTAGATACTATGGGATTATTTAAAATCTAATTTCTTTATGCATTGAAGAGATATTTTTATGACATAAATATGGGCTTATATTTATTGCATTTATACAATTTAAATTCGACAATATCTAAAATCTTTTATTGTTTAATATTGTTGAACGTATGACTTTACTTGCGTCTTCTAGATGGACGATGGATATGAATATTGGACAGGGTCAACGTTGGCTTCAGCAATAAGGTCGAGAGATGATTATTTACCATATAAGGTTTTAGGTGATAAAGTGCTCTCTTTTGTTCGAGCGAAAGGTCCTTTCAAGGTATTTTATATTTGTTAGTACAAATACGGGATGATTTTTTTTTATTTTAAGAAATAGGTTTGAATATGTAGAGATTTCGGAAATGGTAAAGGAAATTTGTCAGTGACGAATCTTGTTTTTTTACATCAAGTTAATTATCATAATTGCGATATGGATGAAATTTTTTTCTTTTCTTTTATAATATATGTACACTGTAGGTCTCCGATTTGTCGAAGATTTTTTTTGAAGAGGATGGCCGATGCATTGATCCCAAAAGGTATGCGGAGGGTACATGGGAGAATCTTATACAAAAATTACTTTCGACTGGTAGACATCCAGAACTCACAGTTCGAGATGGTGTTAGTTATTAGTTTGAAATCTGGTATTCAAGAAATTTCTTTTGGACTGAGGTTGTTCCCCATCAAGTTGATCTAACTTAATCTCAGAAAATTTTCGTCTGAAGTTTGACAAAATTTTAGGTATAATTTTCTCGAATCAAAGTATGCTTTTATTTTATCCAATTATCAGCTTTCATGGTTATTCCAGATACTTGATCTCCGAAAAAACCTTCCGAAATCAATTTTTCCATCTGCTCACCAACTGAATGATTGTACCACTAGTACTGAAAATGAGAAAGACCGATCGATGCCTTTGATTGCAACTAATAGCAATGTACCAGCAGCTGCAGTTGGTCTTCTTTATTTTTTGAACTTGCTATGCTTCTTCACTTTCAAATTTCTAAATCTAAGAACCAAAGTTTTTTTGTTTGTAGATTTATGACTTATTAACGGAAGCAGGAAGACCTCTATCTCAAAAGGAATTATTCGAAAAACTGACTGCAAGAGGTATCAAAGTGAATATTTGTGAGCTTACAGTTAAGCTGATAACGAAGTTCAAGGATGTCTTTTGTTGTCAATTTCATTCGAAAGGTATTGTGAATATGAGTACTTCTGCATCATCAAAATAACATAAGGACTTGAAACTCAGAAAATAAATGTTATGTAGGAAGAAATTGAAACAATAAGTTGTTAAATCAGTTGATAATCTATAGACGAGTTTTTTAAACATATTTATTGCCTAAGGTAAATGTAGACTTAAAATAAGCCAAAGCACGAATTGAATGGTTTCAGTCAGTAATTCTTTTTTATTAAATCGGTATCGGGACGCTTGTTAAATTTTCCTTTTAAAAAAGTAACATATTCTAATGTTTTTCGACCAGGAGCTTGGATATCTTTGGCACATGGTGCCAAAAGACCTGAGGAAACAAACGTCTCGTCTTGTTTACCGGCAATCATTGAATCAGTTAAGATAGTTACTCATGTTATGTCCAATTATTGTTCGACTACGGAATCCGCCAGCAATATTTTCAAATCAGTAAGTTTTATTTGTAATTTTTCTCTCCATGTGGTTTAAAAAGTTTATGTTTCTATATCTAAACCATTGTTATATAAAATGATCGAAATTAATTTTCAAATTATTTTTTGGAATAGCTTTAGTTATATGATATAGTTCAACATGTTTTTAAATAATCATGAAAGATAAATCCCAGATAGTTGTGCATTCATTGCTTTGCATTTTTTGATGTCACTGTAAGTTGATTGAGACCATACTTGTTATCTGTGACCTATCCACTTAATGGCCATTAAGTTAAATTTAAAAATTCTCTGTGGAGAAACCAAAAGTTTATCTCATTTTGCTTATATAATACAGTGCCATAATCTATTTCATTGTTATAAAAATTTAAAAAGTTTTTTTGATACATTGAACTAAGTAAATGCTGAAGGATGACGAGATGCGGGAAAAAGCAGGTTGTAATTTTTTTTTTTAGAAATCATTTTCATCTTTTATTCAGGTTTTATTGATAAATATTGTATTAATTGACGAAGTGCTGGATAGGTTTCGAATTCAGGCATCCTTTAGACTTCGGTCGTGCGAAATCACATATAATTCATTTAAAAAGAAAATGCGGTAAGTACTATGTTCATTGAACAATGCATAGGTTTTATGAGATTTAAATCATTTCATTTTGAACCTTAGTTAAGAACAAAGCTGTTTAGGAAAGGATAGGTAAATTTTTATTCAATATGAACTTCATAGTTTGAAATAAAGGTTTGTATAAAGATATTTTAGCCTTCACTACTTGTCTTATGGTCAGGAAAAGGATTATGCGGTAGAGAAACCCATAAAAGGTTGTAATTACGCTTTCCATGATATCAAAGATAATCAAGTTTATCGAGTTCAGTGCGTAGGTGATGGTGATCATGCTGTGATGGTTTATTTGATTGATGAGATGCGCTATCAAAATGCGCCAGTGAGTCAGTTGAGAAAGGTTTGAAATGATTATTTGAAATTTGCGGTTGAAACTGTAATTTATAGACTTTATAAACTAGTGAGACTATTGTAAGTGTTTATTTAAAATCTTATGCTCAATTCGAGGAATTTCTGAGTCCAGAAAAGCACCTAAGTTTATAAAGGCTTACAGTAACATGCTAATGTTCTATCTAGTTTATGCTTAAAAATAATTATCAAGCCATAGTTTAAATTTAGACTGGAAATCTTTTGTGATATGTATGAAACTGGTTTTCAAAATGGCTGATTTTTTCGAATTTAATTAATTTAGTGATTAATTCTGAATTAAATGCAATATTTTTAGTTAACTACCGATTATGCGGGGCCAGCATATGGAGTGGTAGCGAAGACTGCAGCATTTATGGCTGTACCGGAAAGAGAGGTGAGAAAATCAAGATTTTATTTATATTTTATGCTTTATTTATGGTCCTCGGTGAAGGTTTGAATACTGTTATCTGACTGAAACAGCTAATTTTAATTCCAATGAGCAATCGAAGAAAAAATCTCATAATGTTGTTTATTCTAAAAATTGTATCGATTCGTAATTTTCTGAGGAAAGCTAACCTCAAGCAGTTTTTTTTTGCTAGAATGAATTCCGTGAATATTTCTCTTTGGTTCGTTCAAAGCTTCTTGGAGATACTACGCAGGATATTCAAGCCGATGTAGTTTCTGAGGCAAGCTTTCAATTTAGTTTCATGTCGAAATCATTGAAGGCTATGTCAAAAAATAGAAGTATTTTTAGTTCGTAAAAATTGAAATAAAAAAAATCAAATAAGTTGTTTTTCTTCATGAAGCATTTCTGAATTGTTAGACTTCATTTCCCTTTCAGCCGTCAAATAATCTATTCGAGCTGAAGCAGTTGTATAGCGAGGTACATGACAATTTAAATGTACCAGCAACATTTGTGCGACAGTGTTTGATCCAAATAATTTCTTCAAAATCATAGTGAAATTAAAGTCATGTTGTGCCTTTGATCAAGTGCTCTATTGTATTATATATGAATAATGATAATGTTCGCGCTTTAATTATTTTGTTAGATGAAACTCATAAGTTTGCGAATTCAGTGCAGTTCAGCATCTCAGTTTTTTGGTATTTGAAGGATTTGAAGAGCGGATTAATCGCAGCGGACATTTTCGAATCACAAAATGAAATTCTTTTGAATTTTATTAAGTTTTCTGAATGATTTCGATTACTACATTCATTTCGTTCCCCAAAGAATTGGATAACAGTGGAGGACGACAAGGACTGCAAATAATTCGAGCTGAGTAATGAAATAAATAATGGTGACGTCAATTGTCTTTCGGTAGAACTGATAGTTTTTTTAGTAACGAAATCCTCTCAATTCATATTCTGTTACTCCTTGGTATACATTCCATATCTCTGAATGTTGTATATACAAAGAGACTACTACAGTGATAAGATAGAATTCGTGTAATTTGTTTTATTTCAGATCTCTTGTTGCAATTAGTTCTAATTGACCACTTGTAAATTTTCGAATAATTATTAATCAACGTAATAAAAAAATCAGAAATTTGTATTTTGTTCTCTAAAGCACCACTTCGTTGATACATTCAACTAACGCACATTCTTCTGTTGACTGGATGATTAACATCGAATTAGCACTACGGAAAGAAATGATATTTGCATCCCATAAGTAAGAGTCAGGTATCGAAGTGAAAAGTCAGTTAGGCGGTAGGAATAAAGTAGTACTGAATCTATCGGGTTTCGGTACTATCACACTGTCTATTTTAACATGTAAATGAAAGCATACAAATAACCAATTTCTTTAAATCATTTAAATGAGTTGTTACCAATGGTTGTAATCGTATTCAATCTTTTTTTCTTTTGAAACGGTACTCTCAATCATTCTATTGCCAGTCTAACTCTGTGTATTTCACAATTAATAGGTTTTGTTAGATATATAGAATAAAAATTCACTTTAAACTAAATTTCTTCCTTTGGATGCGAATCACGTTTGTCAATACTTTAAGCAATAAATTTGCATAACTATTATCTAAAAGAAAACATCACCTAGATGTGAAGACTACCGAAGTGTTGCGTTAGAATGATTCATATGTGGCAGTTCATATTGCTAGCAAATAGTTAACAATATACGTCACCTACTGTCGTAAAATCAATTTACGGGACTAATAACCGTTTTTTTACAAACCTCATCAATAATTATTGAAAATTCTAAATCTTGCTTTATAAGTTAAAATGTCGGGATTTCACGGAGGAAAGAAAAACAATAATAATTTGCGGTAATACTAAAATCTAAGAAAACAACTCTATGAAACTATTTGAAATTATATTGCAAAAAATTTCTATAATACATCTATCATACGAACAAAGACGGTGATATATAGCATTACCTGTTTCGTTATTAGAATAATAAACGTGAGTAATATAATTATCATTTAATGTGATTAAGCTCTTAATTGATTGCAATAAGAATTTTGTGTAAAGAAATTCACATTACAATTTTCCAATCATTTCTGAATCCGTCAGGTGATCTCTCTCAAATCTGACCATCAGTGTATCGCAACATTGCGCAACGTCAAATTATGTTAAGCTAATTTTTGCTACCAAGTAAAATAGCTTGATATAGTGACCAGCTTGATATTGGCAAAGTTTATTCTTTGCTAAAGGTAAAATTTAAATTACATCATCAAATCTTTCATTGATATAAATTTCGCTCTGAGTTTTCCCAATACTTTTGTATATAATTTGTTATATTTTGTTCTGTGCTATATACTTTGAGAAAATATATAAATATATTCGAATAAAAAGTATAAATTGAAAAAGTGTTATTTCATATAATTTTTTAATGAACAAAAAAAGGAATAAACAACCATTCAAGCAAGTAAATAATTAATCATAAATATATAAATAAGCAATTACAATTATAGTAAATTACATATTTGCGAAATAAAATAATAAAAACAATAAAAGCAAGGAAATAAACTGAAAAGAGATATACAGCAGAAATCGTAGAATATGCGGTACAAAAGCGCCCGCACAAAAGAAATATGCGATACAAAAGCGTTTGTAAGTGACAGCTGGGATTAAAGTGATCCTAGAAACTTGAAAAAAGTTGGATAACTATCATTTTGGATAAAAATTCCAATTATCCATCGGTTAACTTTGGCTTGGCTTTAAATGTTGATTAACTGGAATTGTTTGATAAGAAGAATGAAAATTCAAAAACAATCATATCTGACATAACCGCTAATTAATATTATATTCCAGAAAAGAAATTTTATTAAAATAGATTGAGATTTGTTTAGAGAGATTTATATGGTGAAAATAAATTGTTGACATAAAATTCTAAATGGATAGGATATATTAGGACATATTAGTTAGCCAAATATTTCATGTAAATTTGATTGTTAAAAAAGAAATTTGTTGAAAACAAAAAGTAATGAAATTGTTAAAGTTTTAATGAACAGAGAAATTGAAAATCTCAAAGAGTTTTTTAGATGCAATAAAAATATTTAAGTTACAGAGAGAAAAAGAGGGAGAGAAAGAGAGAGAGAACAAAAAAACAGGAGAAGAGATTAGGAAGTTGTCAACAAAATAGGAATCTTTGGAGAAGAAAAGTGAAAAAAGCTATTTAATGCGATCATTGCAAAAATACATCACTAAATGATCGGATACTTTTGGTGATCTGAAAAATTGTAATTTCAAATTGCAACTTTGACATTCTTCAAGCGGATAAATAATTGCCGAAATTGTCCGAGATTGCATGAGGTTTCCAGATTTTAATGGAACATTTGTTCCGGATTACCTGTTAAAAAACCGAAATAACCTTATAGTGTAAAATTACTTATATTCTTAGACAACTTGTTTTACTGAGATTTATGCCAATGAAATTGTTTTGGCCAGAATATAAGATATATCTGGGTCATTCATTTGACATACGATTCTAAGAATATTGTCATGAGCATATATCATCAAATGACCAGATGACTCCGTTTTATCGGTTTATCAATCAAATGACTAGATGATTGCTGTGCTCACTAGTTTTATTTATCAAATGATCTTTGATTTGTATCACTACTTTGTCTATAAATGATTGATTGTCTAAATTATATGAACAATACTCAAAGTATCGACTAACTCGAAAGGAATGTATAACGTCTTAATTAATACCGCGAGGAGTGATGCGGCAGTCAGTGAATCAGCTGGTCAATTGGCCAGCAGCCAGTTTCTAAGTTTCAATCTTACTATCAACATCTTACTTAACGGATAGAATCAACTGTTTCCCTAATCAAAGACAAAGAAGAGTACCACAAATGATCGAATCATTTAATTATATTTCTGATAATTGTATTATGCCGTCATCAAATATTCAAGTCTTCACTACAATTCGGTTGGCCAGACAAAGGTTATTTCACAAAATAAGGTCACAACACCTCTTACACTACATTAGTTGTCAAAATGCAATTTCGGGTAGAATAAAATTAAAACATTAGGTAAAGTGAAAATTAGTGCTTGCTTCCCATGAATGTTGATTAAACCGGATGACTAGTCAAAATCGGTGACCACAGAACAGACGAAAGAATTTACGAAATGAATTTGAAAGAAATGGTTCACCGTAAAAGACAGATCGACTAATTCTAAACGAGAAGGGTGACCTTTTTTGCAAAATTTATTGAATAAGATTTCAGAGAAGCCTAAAAATAGTTTATTTGATACTTGATGTGTATGCCCAACAACACAGACTTGACTATGCTTGTGTATGAACGCATTCCTGTCAAGAACTTTTGCTGGAATCAAAAACTTCTATATCTGTACATACCACTCGCAAGGATTCCGATTCGATAAATTAAAAGCAGTTAAACGTTATAATTGCCGTAGAAGTATAAATAGCCAATAAATCGCCAATATAATTTGAACAAATGTTGTGCTTAATGTATTGAACTCAATTTGCAGTCAGATTTGAAATATATGACAAATCACATTATTTGAATACTGCAACACGTCACAACTGCAAGTAAATGCCGATGGAAATTTTCGACTCTTCTATGCAATTTGATTCCTAATTCAACTGAATTACATACCGATCTCTTTAAGACGATCATGGAAATTCTGTTATTTAAATCAATTCTTCCTATTTTCTGGTAGTGTGCGGTGCAGACAAGGAAAACTTTTACTTCTGATGTCTCTAATTTAGGCATTCACCAATAACAATCTAAACTAATTATTAAAGTAACAAAGTAACCGATATGCACTGCATCTATAACTACTACGATCAGAAGAAGTACCAGTATTTGCCGGAGATATATGTAATGATTATCTACAGATCAATTGATATAACCATGTTTAACTAATAAACATGTTTAGAGGTTTTGAGGAGTAAATTCTGTACAAAGTACTCCAGACTGTACAAAAAATTAGCAAAATAAGACCAATATCTAAATCAGATCATAATTTTTTAAGCTTAACGAGCACGGCTTCAACGGATGTCTGCAACACCGGCGCAACAAAATATAACGCTGATAAATAAAGCGTTATAACAGATGCTAACAAAAGCTCAAAGACAGCTGGTTTCGCTCGGTGTGCCATTAAGCGATCTTCGAGTATACCATAAAGTGATAAGTCTGCTAGGGAAACTGGTTCCACGACAGTTTGTCCGGAAGTGTATCTGAAATCAACATAATTATAATTGAAACTGTTATATTTTGCCTAAACAGTTTCAAACAAATTCAAGAAATTTAATTTTAATCTCCTGAAAATCGGTAAAACCAAAAAGATATATCTTTGGTAAAAACCGACTCCAGTACTGTTACTTTCATCGTATAAATTCTTTTCAAGCATCACTTTTTTCGTAATAAAAAGATCTCCTCATTGTAACAAAATAACATACCTAACTACAGTATCTCTGAGATTAGCAACAAGCCATTCGTTGTTAGCAGCCAAAGAACGAGATTTACTTCCAAATTGATGTAACCAGTTCGATAATCGTTTTCTGTTAACGTCTCCTGGTGCCAAAATTGAACAACTCGAAATATTTTCTTTATGCGCACATTTTGTGTTTGACAAATTTAACACATAAATCAAAAGAGCTTCACCGATAGTTCGTACGTTTGCCTAGAAATTACTCGAAATTCGATGCTTAAAATCATGCAACCAAGCAAATTGAAAGGATTATCACACGCTGAAAAATAAAACAATGATCCGAACCACCAATTCAGGAAACGAAGAAACATTTTCATTTTTCTCTCCCCACTCTCTAAATATTTCCGTCGTAAACCAGCATTACTACACAGATACGCATTATTATGAAAGGATATCATTCCTGAAGGAGTTCCTTCAATTTTATGGTTTCTTGGAAAATGAATGAAGTTGAACTTTAATTAATCAAGCAAAACGAACAAATTAGTAAAAAGTGAATTTAAAAGTCCATACTTCCAAAACATCCATCTTGACTTGTGACGGTGTGTCCAGAAATGAACTTCGACCAGAATCAGCATGTGATTTAAAATGTGAAAGCGTGAGAGCGGGCAAACGCTGAATTGAAAATCTGAAAATTCTAACGAGATTATTTGCAGATAAATTAAACTCATTCGAAAGAGAAGTCTTGACAACTCTTGGCGAAGGTTCGAAAATTATTTTCAAATTCAAAGCAGTGCACTGAATACTTATTAAAGAAATTGTTAAAGCAAATAAACTGTCAAGACATTCAGTATTTGGAATTCTACAAGACAAATGAGCAGTAATTATTTCTCATAAAGGAGTGCAACCATTTCTTTTTCACATTACTTTTTCATCAACTACTGAAAATTTAACTTTCAGTCTTCACAGAAAAAACAGAGAAAATTCTGCCTTTCATGTTCCCATGCAAGCACATCAGCGTTCAGATTGATTTTCTTCGATACAATTTCAATACTTCGATTTGGAGGTGTAGCATCTTTCAGCAACAGAAAAAAACGTCCAACAGGAGACGTTTCAGTAGGCATTTTCGATACATGCGCTATAAGGCTGCTATCTTTACCAACGGAATCAAGACATAAGACAAGCTCGACGTTTGTTTCTGCAAACAGATTTAAAATACATATCTTACGCTCATTTTACTTCAAATCGAGGAGTCCCACAAACCTGGCTCTCCAATTTCTAAGTAAACCCTTAACATCCAAACTTCAGAAGTCAAAATCTCTCTTCCACTTCCGTCTGATTTATTCTGAAAAAGTAGAGTCAACCCTAATTTTTCAAGCGGTAATTACCGGTTTGTTTATCAATATGTTCCTCCAACCACTGGCGACTACCTTGATAATTGAACTTTCCACCAGCAGTGAGCAAAAACACCATACTGTACTTAGGTTTCATTGTGTTCTGCAAGAGAGAAGAAAAAATCTAATTTCATATGTTAAATTCAAGCCTTAAATAAAGTGCCTTGTCGGAAAAAGTAAAATACTGCTCTCACCGTGTACAAGAAGATAAAAAAGAGACACAGAAAAAAAACTCCCACTTGACATTGCTGAAATCGTGTTACCAAAATCAAACATAGTAAATAACATAAAAGAAATAAGTTAAATACTGAACGTAAGCAATCTACCCGTGAACAGAATCGTGTTACCAAAACCAAACACGATTTCAATTCTACGGGTTGATCGAAAACGACGGTAGTTATTGAGAGCAGGGCAGCAGAATGGTCATAAATACAACACAGTTGGATACCCCATACATACTCAACAAATAACATAAACTAATAAAATAGAATTAACTTACAGAACCATAGAAGCGTGAGAAGATAGCCAATAATTCGAGTAGTGCCGCTACACCACTTCCATTAGCATCCGCACCAATTGCCAATCCTGGTACTGCTGAATGGCTGTCATAGTGTGCAGCTACAACAATTATTGGCGAATTTCGATCTCTTGACCAAAGGTGCCCCTTAAAACAAAGTTTTACTTCATCTTAATTAATTTGCAGTATCTGCAATAATCTTTGCTTTTTAATTCTAGCGCACCACTGTTATCTTCTGACGGATAACAGTGGGCGAATATTCCTTTTTATATTTGTATTTCATTAAACATAAAATAGTTGAAAAACTCGAAAAATACTGAAATAAATGTGACGGATACAATCAAAAGGCTATATGAAATATAAATACTGTTATCTTCTAAGAAAGAAGAAAGAAGCTGAAGTTGGGAAGCGAAAAGATAGAAGAGAAATGATGAAACAAAGATAAATCTGGAGCATTCGTGAAGGTAGTGTAAAGAAAGCTGAACTAGAAATAACCTTAGATGAAAATATGATCGTTTTTATATATACCTATGTCATAGCAGAGTGATCGAGATAATTTGATCATACCATATACTATTTAAATACTATATACTATTCAAAGTATACTTTTTCTATTCAAGTACTTGGAAGTCTCATAAATACAATTCGGATAAAATAACAAACATAAGCAAAAACTTACTATAACATTAGCTGATTTTGGTACCACAATATTATTAGAAACTGATGCTGATGATGAAAACTGGAAGATATTTGCACTTATTGCATTCAGCAGCTGCTGGACGGCAGTCGGAGACCTCAAAATTCTTGTTCAACAAACGAAGCAGCGATTACTCATATCATGCTGAATGATTCTGATGATAAGCAAACAGTATAAGCAAATATATTCTCTCATTATCCAAAAGAGAAGTATTTTCATATATTTTCCAAAAAAGTTTTCAATCTTCCTTAAATTTACATGCATTACACTTATTAGAATGGAAAATTACGAAAAAACACTTAAAAGAAATCAACAATTACAGAAACCTTTTCGAAAATGCCGTTACTTCTGCGATGAGGGCCTGCAACTCCGGTTGTTGTTGTACTACATATACGGCTATATCAGTATTTAAATAGAGAAGACTTTTTTCCAATGAAGCCAATTTCTGCAATCAGTGATATTTGTTTTTCAACTTCAAACCTAATACCATACAACCCCGGACCGATGACCAATTGAGGAACTGTAAAACTCTAGAGGCGCTAAATCCAAGTGTAGATATATCAACCGCAGTATGTTATAGAATGATAATGAAATGCCGCTATATCAATTATTTTTTTTTTGAAAAACTGAAACAACAAAGACTTTATCACAGATGAATACTGTTGTATTGAAACATATTTTAGCAAGAAAGAGTGATGATGTTGTTACTATTCTCTTCTTCCACCTAAAATTATCTAGTTTTTGAATTTGGTATAATTCGGACATATAAAATCGCCCTCCAGAAAGTGCTGGCCTAAATATTGAAAAATCAAGAATTCACCGTCTTTGTTGAAGGTGTCAACGTATCTAAGTCGGCTGGCAACACAATAAGGGCTGCACCAAATGCCTGTTTAAACAAAGCTTGCAAATCGCGACCTAATAAATCGCGCCAGTTTACAACCAAACAACGCCTAAGAACATTACTATCCAATGATACGGCTTCATATACTACTGCAAATTGAACATTGTTAAAAATTCAAAAATATGTTGTACCAAAGCTAGAAATTAAATCATGCCCAAAAACTCGTTTGAAACGATTACTACTTTATCAAGTTAAAGTTGAAAAAGAAATGAAAAAACGAATTGATATATTCTTTTCAGTGAAGTGTTATTGTTACAACAACCAAACAAGACAATATTATCAGGCAAAACATGATAAATTGGCTTATCTAGGCCTCCGATTAGATGTCTTAAACTACGATCTCACTCAAAAAGCAATATCATCTCTTGAAAAAGAAAACAAGCCCAAAAAATGTCTTACCTTGCCAAGAACGACTACCATGAGGGGTACCAACAATATCATATTGCTGCAAACGATAAGCCTTGAATTCTAACTCAACAGAATCACCTAACTGTGAGCTACTAGCCATGCACCAAGTTAGTAACACAGACACATAAACGAACACCATTGGGCTTCTTAGTTCGTCCAAAAATTCGTCCAACATTTTTCCCTATAAAAACTTGCCAGATTTTACTTTGTAAGTGGTGAATTTTACTTTATACCTGCACGTCACGAACTTACTACGTTACGATGAACAACCATATCCAATCAAGTGCATCTTGGTTAATAGAGTTGAAAACTAGTATGGCGCACAAATTCTATAATCGATCAGATCACATTTAAATTCCAATTTTCAAAAACCTGTACTGTTAATGTTTATATGTCTTCCATGAAAATCTATGATGAACCTATGACAGACGCTAAATAAGACAAAAATGAAAAAGCAGTAGGAATTATAGTGTATGTTAGCATTAAAAAAAAACGAAGGGAGGTATAATAAACTGAATATTTTAGAAAATCCAAAAAATTCTGCAACCGATACTTCCGGAAAGCATATCGTAACAATAGATATTTCGGAAAGCATATAGCAAACAGTATAACAAAAACACTATCTGATCATAACTTAATTCGTACTGCATTACTAAGAATCTCCTTACTGGTATATATTTAGGTTACGATTCTACCCAATAAACTCCTACCCTAAAACTTCATTCAATATTATCCACCATCGTAACCTATCTCAAAACTACCTCCATAAAGAGCAAAGATGGATGAGAATGTATGGGCTGCAATACGTACTTTGTGTGGACGTATAAGCCTAAAGCAGCGTTATTCCAAAAGCAGTGAAAGCAAAGATGAACGGGTGAGGACGTCTACGCGGTAATACTAATCCCTTCAATCTAATGTAGTAGCATTTTGTTCCCAATCTGAATGACAACTAGCAATATTAACAAAATAGTATACAAAGTAAAGAGAAGGAAGAGAAAAAAATATATAGAAACATTGTAAAATATTGAAATTAGGTGAGAAGATATGAAAAATACATCTTTACTAAAGTATATTTTAGTCTCAAAAGTATATACAATAAGTGCAGAAGTTAAGCGAGCTAATTAAGGTATGATATTTCCTACTAGAGTTAGGTGACAATATCTCACGTGTAGGTTGTTGTATTTTAAGTTTGTTATGTCAAAAATATGCCATTTTGTTTTACTATTTGTTTTTTTTACTTGGTAATGCCCATATAGGAAGTCATTCTTCAGGTATGCGAGAAACCATACGATATAAAACTGTCCAGCATGCGTGTGTCCTGATAAAACCAAATCAATTCGTTTCTTAGTATTACGTAGGATTTTAGAAGCACCATTTGGTTGATGTACCAATATTAATTACATTTAATTAAATATTTTGAAATAATGGGAATTAATAACACATTAGCGAATATTTCTAAATTGAAATTTTCTCTGAAACTTTAGCTTTGATTTTATCGATGGATTTTTTGCTATTATTTCATTTTGGTCGTTTATTATTTGCATTATTTGCAGCTATTTGTTAATTTTACTTTTTTAAAGAAAATGGCTCAACTTTATGCATACAAACTTTTCACCGGTTTGACGCGTAATACGACAGCATTACATGCTATGACGATGTATTGGAAACGTCCCTACGCAAAAGTTGGTTCACCTGATGATTATGGCTACTGTAAGTTTCTGCTGTAAAGTCGTTCAACTTTCCGTAGAGAATTTGATTAATTTTATTTATTTGTCCATATAAGGTTGGATAATTTATTGAACTAAATCTTTTGCATTTCATTTATTTTTTAGTTTCTTTATTGAGATGTTTGATGAGGGATGATGTGCATTATCCAGTTTCACGTCGCAGTACAACCTCCTAAGCATAAGTGTTTCTGTTATTGAAGTCAAACAAAATTTGATACGAATAGTAATATGTAATGCTGAATGGTCCACTTGTTAAATTAGAAATTAATAAAGATAAGTTAGAAATTACTAATAAGATTGATATGTTAGTAGGATTTTCTTTTATGGTAATGAAAAGAACTGAGTTCCATCGATAACATTTATGAGATTTAAGAGTATTATTTCATTCAACACATTCCAATAGGCTTGGCTTACTTTAAATTGTTTGTAGACACCGATCCGTTGGAAGCACACGAAGAGTCAATGAAAAGAAGACAACTTGTCGCAACACTTGCTGGCGATGATGTAAGTTGCAGTTGTAAGCCTTAAGCCAAAATCATATTGCTGTACAGTAATCCAAGTCTTCTTTGGAAAAATGCATAGAATTAAGGGTTATGTAGTAGAGAGTAGCAGAGGTTGCCTCAAACTTGTTATTTTTTTTTCCTCTAAACCATTGAAAGAATTTACTATTTTTAGCGTTACGAGACAAAAGTTTATTACAAATTGGAAAATTCATCGCCGGAAAACCCTAATCTGGTCCCTTCGGATTTCGATTATCGACTTCTAGCTTGTTTCTGTTAGTTTATATTTCAGTTTAAAATTAAAATCGATTTGACATCCGAATATCAATTAATGAAGCAGTTTGCTCCGTGAGTTCATTATTGCTAACGGTTTTGCATGCAAACTAGTAATATGTGTTTTGGAAAAAATTTCATTCTCGAGGTCTACATTACAAATGATACTATATTTGGGAGTGATAAACTTCTTTTGCTAAAAGACTTCAGTATTTACTGAGACCTTCTAGTATAAGCGATGAAAATATTGGTCAGAAGTAAGAGTGATATGTGTATAAGTAGCAGTTTGTTGCAGGTGAGCCGGACACAACTTTCCCAGTGCTCTTTGTTGTACATGAAGGTGAACCGCAGCGTTGCCGTTGTGGCCATTGGTTTAAGCTTGTTGATCAAGAAGGCGCGGATCATGTCTAAATCTATTCATTGTGTTTTCTTCTTAAATTTGAATCACATTATTTCTCGTCTTAACACTAGATTTAGGTAACTTATGTCTTTTCATTTTCGGAAATGATTACCTTGCATTGTATTTTTCTGTATATAAAATCAGGTGCAGTCAGTTTGCTAACCTCTCAAAAAATCCTTGCCACAGTTCTTGAATTTAGATTTTCAGAATTTCGCTATGATGTTTAGAGCAAAGCAGGTAAAATCCATCTGGAATACTTGTAGAAAGGCCGAAATTTGGAACTAGATTTTATTCGATTGTAAATTTTACTTGATTAATGAACCTGAATTCGTGAAAACATCTGATTGCTGATGATTTCGGATCATGATGGTTTTAACACTAGCCACTTTTGTAAACATTCTAAATACGGTTATAGGTTAGCACCATAACTTCTTTTAAGAAACTGAACTGAATGATCTTATAGTTGCAATGAACGATGTTCAAAGTTATAAATATGGTTTGTTGGTTTGTTTTTGGAAAGAAAAAAGAAACAAGTTCCGACACAAAAGGAAAACCTTAAAATATACCACTCAGAAAGAAATACGTGAGCAACAGAAAAACACAATCGCCATAATGTCTTGAGCAGTATGGAATTTTGGGACATTGCGTCAGGATGAGGACGGATAGCTGGTCCTAATTTTCTCCGGAACTGTTTTCGTAGAAAAAGAAGCACTAAATTATTATTTGGAGTGTAGTGAAGCTTATTTTTGCATTGAAAAGTACATTTGATTATGACAGAAGCAGACAAGCGTTCAACGTTAATTATTGCTTGAGATATAAGCCAATGACGACGCCGTTCTCTCTATAGAAAAATAGGTTAAAACTTATTTTAAAAACTAGGAGGAAGCGCGAAAGGTATGCCGGAAGATCAAAATTATTAGAGTTAACGAATAATTCCGCTGCCCAAAAGTCCATCCTTTCTGTGCTATGTGTGTAATTCTAATTTCTATTAATATTATATCCGGTGAAATAACATTTGATTAGAATTCCAAAATTTCAGCAACTATCTCGGAGTTCATGTATAAAAAGCGGCGAAAACTCCATATAATTTTTATTGCAAGTTTTCGTCAAGCTTTGTGAGCTTCAAACGCTGACATTTTTTATTTCATTCTGTTTGGAATAATTATATCTGTTCCGCTAATATCTCATTAGTGCTGAAATTAAAAGCACAGAGAAATATTTGAACCATTTTTATCTCAATATTCTTTAAACTCACACGGCAACAATATCATACGGAAATTCATGGGTCAGCAACTGAAGAAATTGATTCAAATTACATCAAATTTTAAAACGATTAACGAAAACAAGACAAGTCCACAATACGCCTGGTTAAAACGAAAAAAAAGATCGGACTTTTCCAGTAGGATCAAATCTTGTGAATAAAATGACACAATCATCACCCTGACATCGCTACCAGAAAAGAAGGT